>JBCAUG010439672.1:0-15865 GCA_038406175.1 Haplosyllis leylae
ACCTCCCTTCACTCCCTTTGCTCCCCCTTTGCTGCCATACCCTCAAAAGCCTTGAATATATTCGGGGCCTGGGCCTCAAATAGCCTTGAATGTATTTGAGGCCCTTTGCCTTCAGTCCCCTTCACTCTCCCTTTGCTCCCCATCACCCCCTTCACTCCCCTACCCTCAATAGCCCCAAATATATTAGGGGCCTGGGCCTTACATAGCCTTGAATGTATTTGGGGCTATTGAGGGTAGGGGTGCAAAGGGGGCAAAGGGGAGCAAAGGGGGCAAAGGGGAGCGAAGGGGGGCAAAGGGGAGCGAAGACAAAGGGCCTTGAATACATTGGAGGCTATTTGAGGCTATTCGAGGATTCGAGGCTATTCGAGGCTATTCAAGGGTATTCGAGGATTCAAGGCTATTCGAGGCCCAGGGAGCAAAGGGGAGCGAAGGGGGAGCGAACGAGCCACCTGCATGTGAAACTTTCACTGCCTGATATTTTTACATAATCACGGAAAATTTCTTTGAGGCAAATTCTGGTACATTCTACACAAACTTAACTAAGCCTTGTCTTCAGCAACTGACTCTTACAATTACTCTGCCTGATATTTTTGTCAGAGAAAAAAGGTGTAAAATTTATATAATTTTATCTTGTATTTCAGGGCCAAAGTAAAATAGCAGATCACTTGAAGAGAAGTTACTCAATGAGCGACCTTTCGACCGATTCAACAGATGGTCGTCAATTCCGTAAAGACTCTATGAACGAGGAGGAGTTTGATGATGAGACGGGTACCTGTTCACAGTCAATATCTGAACACTCACGTGCTCGTCCGTGACGAGTACACTGGGTCCCGCTTACAACGACTTCGGTTACTACGAGCACCTGCTTACAACGAGTGGATTTCTTTACACCAAAATCATTGACAGCAATGTTGAAAAGCTTGGTTACTATGTGCACAGAGCAGTTTTCTTTGCATCCTTTTGTTCGTTATAAGCGGGGCCCAGTGTAAACTTTGCTTCTCGACAAGTTGGTTTTCACTCGCAATCGCAATCTCTCAGTGGAAAAAAGTGCTAAACGCTACTGTGTTGATTTCAATGTGATGATAAATCATGTTCGTTCATGTAAATAATTGTTTCAATTATAAACCTCGGACCTGGAATAAAGAAGGTAAATTATTTCAGATAATCGTCTGATAGAAGAGAGCTATCAACGTGAAATGATGGAGAAGGAATCTCTTGATGAAGACGCACCCATTCGACCGCGCAGAAGACAACGTCAGCAACTCAACGAACCAGGTAAATACACAAAAAAAACAGAAGCAAAGAAAACGTATTCACACGAACCGTCAGTTTTAATGATGACAACCTTCCGATTTGTCATGTACGCTACAAACATGTGAGACAACTTCAGGTTGTAACGATCCAAAGGTATGTTTCTTTTGCGACGGTAATCTTTCGTTTCGTTCACGCATTGTTTTGAAATTTAGTTGCAATATTTTAAAAAGGTGTCAATGTGTCAATATTTTTCATTAAACCAAATATTTTTCAAAATAAGGAGACGAACAAGTTTCGATTGTCCATCTACAGATAACCTATGATCACAAGATGATCATTTTGGCTTTTGTTTGTAACAACCTAACAACTTATTAAGATTTTGTATAATGAGAAAAACTTTTTTCTACTTAAAAGATCTAGATAGAGTGTCAGAAGGGGAAGAGGATATCAACATCAGAGGTTCAAGATCTAAGTCAAAGGCATATACGCATAAAGAGGTATAAGGCTTTTTCTTCTTTATCAGTGATAACGTTAAAGCAGAGTGCACAGTAATGAAGTACCTTTAATATTTGGGCATCAGACAGGAGTTCTATCAGTCCAAAAGTAAAAGATACCAAAACCCCTTTGCACTTTTCACAGACGGCACTTTAATCAGGACGGAAAATACAAGTATGACTCGTGCTAATATTTTTCATGAATACCGTGTCAAAGTGGGGATATTATTTTTTTTCGCTTCTTTTGAACTCAGGGTGAAAACCAAAATGTTGTGAAATATTTTAATCAGAAATATATATGCAGCCTCCTCGAGGTTCACTTATGGTAAAGGGATACTTTTCTTTATTTTAAAAATAACTTTACTAAATGGGTAATTTCTGTAACTCAAGAAACTCATGATGCACAAAATCTTTAGAGACATTGTATAACTTAAGTTGCCGGTTTATTTTACCAAAAGCCTCAAAAGCAATCGAGCAAATCTCAAAAGTCAGGTAGTTCAAAATCAAGAACGGTAAGTGGATGAAGACACTCTACTGCTTAAGCAGTGTTCGTTCTGTTTCCTTTTGCATCTTGCTCAAGATAAGAATCCAGTCATGGGTTGCGGAACAAAATTTGTCGAGATTTATCTCCTTACAATATCTTCTTATGTGTTCATGTACATTATGATTTGTCTTTTTGGAAACATTTTTATGTGCTTTCTGCTTCCCACCTTATGTCTCCGAAAAAATATAATTTGTTCGTTTCACCCTCGAAAAGGAATTAGATTTAAGATTCGATTAGTGAGAAGAAATCATTTACATATTATTTTCAGAGCTTTCAAAAACCATTGAGAATCAAATTAAGTAAATAAGAATTACATACGTATTTTGAAACGTTCAGTTTTTGATTGTATAATCTATGTACACTTAGTCTTCTTCAAAAAAGTCTTTTGTTGTAATTGTTGTACATAATTGACAACATTACAGTGTTATCATTTAAGCACTGAGATTAATACACGAGAAATATTGCTATTCATTTTGCACATCGAATCCATAGAGTAGCAAGATGTATAGCAAATATTGACAATTTGTTCCTGTACATATTTTTATGTATTGTGATTCAAAACACTGCTTGTAAAATCACATCACGTTAGATGCAGCCTAATGATAGAAGATGATTATTATATCTTCAGCTCCATTTAAAGTTTTATTGGAGATGTCTAATGAAGTAGTGGAAATGGTTTAGTAAATGAAATGGAAGATGCCTTTAGCTTGAAGTCACCAAGAGATCCGGCACGCAAAAATTTTCATGTTGTTGGAAAACAAAATAATTCGTGAGCTTTCCCGTAGTACTAGGTACATTTATACACATCCTGAACGTACAGGCGAAAAAGATGAAACCCAAGCAACCATGAAACACTTTAGTTTCAAAGCTTTTGCCCTCACATCCACAACCGTAAAAAGATGATACCACGCAATGTTGGGCTTGTTACATACTATGTACGTAGTACGAAGGAAGGTAATGTTTTCACATGTGTCTGTGATTCTGTTCACTTGTGGGGGTCACCCCCACTCCCTCGCCAGGTAGGTGGGGGACCCACCCCGCTACTCTCCAGCCATGTAGATAGGGGACTCACTCTGCACCCATCCCCCTTCTCCCTTGCCAGGTAATGATAATGTTAATACCTAGTCCTTCCTTTTTAGTACAGATTTTTTTGTTTTTTAGTACACGGTTGCATTAACGAAGGGATCGTCAAATATGAACCACATACAACACTTTCAGGCAACCTGTCAAGGTTTAACATGTTGCTCACAAAAAATCACAACATGAAAATTCTCGCGTGCACGCAAATCATGTTGATGTTGAATTGAATAGTCGTGTTGTAACTTGGTAGCCCGTGGTCGTGACCGGTGGCACAAGGCCAGAAGGAAAGAGTGCACTTTCTTCCTCTCCTACCTCTGTCACGGTGTACAGACGGGTTCTCTCGACCTCTGATGCTGTTTCCCCTTCCGGTGCTAGAGTCACTGTGACTCGTTCTCATTCCCTCGGATCAACGGACTTGATGTCACAGTCCTTCTCTCCAGCGCCAGCTCCCTCTGGTGGTGACAATAGCACAAGCTCACGTGACAACAGAGCTGATCTGCCACAGTCTACCGCACCTTGGCGCATACGTTCGGCCTATAGATCAAATAAACAATAAATGTACTGATTTCAACACCACAGTCTAACCAGTTATAATAATGAGAATTAAGGAAGCAAGCTTTCTAAGACATTTAAGTTGCTACTTTTCTTTCGTTTATTATTTTTTTTCTGGATCCTACGATTAGGTTGTGAGGTTCAGGGGTATGCTTCTTTACACATATGTATTTAACACTTGTATTATATGCAAAAGTCCGTTTAATTAGACTGTGCAGCTTCCATTCACTGTATTCAATTCAGTATGTAGATAACGTCAGTACTTTGCAATATGTCAGAGCACACAATATGTATAAACTTCAAAAAATTATCGCTATAAACTTCAAAAAAATTATCGCAATAATTTACTTCTAAATTTTCCTCTCAGAGACGATCGCAGGTTGTGCAATAGAGAAGTCTAAACACTTTGGTAAGTTTGTAATTGCGGTGTAAGGTGTATAAAATGTACGCATAAGGACAACATTTTATATCGAGTAATCCCTTTAATTTGATTGTGCCATTTGCAGTGTCATTTGAGAAATAGGCGCTCTCATATTGAAACGTATACTTTGGTTCTTGAGTGACTAGCGAAAATAATTTCCAACCCTTGCATTCTTGTAAGGGTCTTTAAAGATGTGGTTTTTACTGCTAAGGTCATCGGCTTGTGTGTAGTTTAAAACATGGTTTTGTACATTTTACGATTTTCCTTGCCAAGTTAAAAAAAATGAGGAAGTGATGTGATCTTGTGATGCAGTTTCGCGCAATGTTACCGAAGCATCACAGCTTTATACACGTTTTAATGTCATGTTTCCTTGCACTGGAATAAATTCTTACTCACCTTCTTCTGACGTAGAAAATTAACAAAAAGGGATTTTTGTTTAGGACATGTATCCCCGGTGAATGAATTGGACCAATTGCAGATTTGTGAACGATGATAATGAATTGTAATCCAATGCCCAATCTTCCATAGTCGTGATTTTAATATAATTTAGCCTTTAACTTAGTCGAGTGGGTGCTGAATGAATTAGAGTAAATGACAAAATGAATGAATTTGGCAATGTATTTGATAATGTAAACGGCATGTAGGTTATATTGTTAAATGTTTTTATCTCATTTTTCCGTTCATGTTACGTGACAATTAATTTTATTCCACATGTATTATTCGTTTCGTTCCTGAGCGCATGTTATTAATCGCTTGTTCCGTCTTGTCTCTTTGAATTAGGCATACCACTACGGAACGCTACCAAGAAGCAGTAGGAAGGTTCGTCCCTCTCTCAAGAATATCTGAGTGCGATCGCCAGACATCGTCGTTACCATCCCGCAGTCTATTCGTTTTGCCATCCGAATTACGTTTTCCACGTTTGTGGTTTATTTTAAAACAAGCTTCTGTCTGCAGCCTTGTAAGGTTGCAGAATGTTGCTTGAGAATGAAAGTTCACTGGTTTTGCGGTGACTGATGATTTAATAACCCTGCAAAAATAATAACGATGTAGTTGTATTAAAAAAATGATTATTCAAAAAGTCGCATGGTTTTTCAAAAGAAACCCATCGATCTTGCAGATGTGCCTGATGTGATTCTGTGTTATTTTCTTTCAAGAATCCAGCATTTCATGCCAAGTGATACTACTAACTGGTAACATTTCGTATTTTTCGGTTGATAATATTTTTATCCTGCATATCTATTGTGTAACTTATATCAATGAGTCTACCAAAGACTTAAAACTCAATTTGTGTTTTATCATATGTTGTCGGTATATAGAGCTGTGAGTATTATCCATACTATGAGATTCATCGCAAGTCCATATGTGTATATACTAATCTAAAACTCGCAGAATGAATTAGGGTATATGGAACTTAAAACCATGGTGACTGACCTATTTATTTTTTGGTAACATGGACATGTGTAGGGCCTTTTTCCTTTAACAATATAAGTAGCAGTTAGTTTTATTTCTATTCCTTTATTTACATCTGTTCAAATGACAGTATTTTAACACAGAACACCTGTGTCAATTCCACGAAAATATTATTCACATGTTACTACGACTGCAAAGAAGTTGAAGTGCACTGTTGCCAAATTTTATTTAGTTGTAGACGGTATCATTGATTTGTACAGTATTCGTCAAAAGACTGATTTTCATAAACTAATACGTAACAAGTAAGACGGCAGTGAGTACATTTAGATTCTACTGCGTGCGTAATGTTAGGGGGAAAAGTAAATTGCATATCGCTTATGTTAGTTTGCTTGTTTAATGGGGACACGTGGTTTTACGTTTATTTTAATGCAATGCAAAGTATATTTTGTTCTTTTTTCATTTGCGGGAGATCTGACACCGTAATCTGTTCATTCCCGAGTACATGCTTGGAAAGTTGAATTGGTTACACATCGTGCGTGTTTTTGCAAAGAACGTGTATTTATGAGCGAATATCGGAGTTCTTTGCCTTTTATTACGTACATTTGAAAAACTTGTCTTTTTTTTCAAACAGTTGTACATAATACGACGATGTGCAGTATTTTTTGTACGACGTGGTCTACATGTATTTGGAATTTGTAAATCAATTTATAAACGTGAAGTTATTCGAGACACTAGAAATGCGGTTGATGTTGGGGTTGAGTAACTGATATTTAAACTGTAAATTTATGTTGAGTGAGATGACTGCGTGATTTATTTACGAGTCTTCCAAGATACGCAATAGTCAAAATTAAGTTTCTTCGGTAATTATATCCAAAATTAATTTGGTACCTAAGTTAGGAATATTTCATTTTGAAAAATTAGGGTATTTATCACTGATAGGGACAAGGTCAAGGCAACGCTTCGATAATGCTAGTGATACAGCTCTCATTGAAAACAATGGAGTTGCTGAAGAATGGGTCACACCCCCATTCTGGAATAACATTTTTGGTGGCTCGTTAGAGTCACCTTAGTGGTTGATTGTCGGATTTTGCCCCAAAATTTTGGGCCTGTGGTGGGGACCTACGAAGGCCTTTTGTTGCTTAGTGACTGTACATGGGATGACAGTTCTATTTGCAGGTGGTGAGGACACCTAACCACTATATGTTGTAATTGAACTTTTTGTTGCCACAGGTGGTGGGGACCCTAAAACCGAGTATACAATACGCTTCGCTCCCCTTCGCCCCCTTTCACTCTCCTTAGCCCCCATGGAGCGAAGGGAGCGAACGAGCCACCTGGTGAAACTTTTTTCACAACCTAATATTTGCTACTTTTACTGCAGCGCCCGTTTAACCACAGAAGAATGTTTAGACCACAGATGGTTATTGCTGCAGCAGCAGATGGTTAAAGCGAGAAAAGCTGCTGTTTTCTCCACGGATAAACTGAAGCTGTTTGAGGAGGCGTACATTAAGCGGCGCCTCAGCGGAAGCACGCCGTCATCCGAGCTACTAGAAAAGTACGGAAAATACGCCGCATTGAGTGACGAAGAAGACGATTTATTTGGCAGTGACCATTGAAGTGTAAGTATTCTTTCCACAGCTTACGAAACTGAACTCTTATTTCAACTGAGGCAAGTTTGGCAACATGAAAGTCAACTGGGTAAAGCCTTGTTCACACGTAACGACACCGAAATAATTTGAAATTCGGCCCGTTATATTTTTAACATTGTGTCAATGGTGACAGTGACTTTGATGGACAGAGTGGCTGTGGAACCCATTCTGCCCATCAACAATTGGCATAATATTAAAACCATAACGGGCCAAATTTGAAATTATTCCGGTATCGGTACGTGTGAACAAGGCTTAACACTTTGGTTTTAATCTTGGATATCCTTGATACTTTTAAATTTATTCACACGCACTTACAATAAAACTACAACAAGAACGTCCTTCTGCGTGAACGCAAGAGGCATACCGCCCGCCGCGTAGCAAGTGCTTGCTCTGCTGTCCTATCCTGGGGGAGGGAGGGGGGAAGGGGGTACACCATCCTTGCCCGGGGTACCCCCCCCCCTCCCAGTGGACAGATAGACTCACGCCTGTGAAAACATTACCTTCCCGTTGTACTACGTACGCGGGCGGTAATGATCCGAAAACTAGGAAAGGGATGATAATATAAAGCAAAGGGTATTGCGAGCTTTACTTTAGTTCTTACTATTTTAGTAAACGCGTATTTTTTTATTCCAGATGGTTACCATAGCGACATTGTAAATAGAATGAGACTTCATCATTAAAAATTAAATTAATTGCACGACAATCGATGTGTGAAAACATTTTGTAATTTTATGCGACAGATTTGTATAAAATATAGTGAGTTCGATTTTTGAAGTGTGTTTTCACCCACTTTTCTGTAGTTTGTATCTTGTAAACAAACCCAGTGTATTTGCTGATGTATCATTTTCACGCAATTCATACATATTTTCAAATGCCTATTTTTTATTCTCAAACATGGCCATTAAAATGGCGCACTTTGAGTGATACCCATATTTCGATTTTCATTTTCATAAAGTTTCTAATTGGTGCAAAATATATGATTTATTAGGGGACTTAGGTCCACAGTGAATTTTGTACAGTATTTATTGAAAAAATTTACCACTGTCTTTCAAGGAGGAGCTAGAAATATCACAGTCAAATACGTTTTGTTTGCTGATCTTTTTCAGCGTATTCTTCATTATTTATTACCCGAACATTTGAACCATACAGGTTGTAAATGTGATGTTGTTATTTTGTACATAAAATGAAAAGTTTAGTACAGCGTCATCTAATAGTTTTCCCAAAAGATATAAAAATCGTAATTGTTTGGTTGCTTCAAGGCTTGTTCACATGTACCGACACCGAATTCGGCCCGTCATGGCAACCAATAGAGGTGTATACAAATACAGTAATTAGGAATGAAAATTCAGGCTAAATGGGTCTCAGACCCATTCTGCCCATCAAAGTGCCCGTCACGACAAGCACAATGTTGAACTTTAACGGGCCAAACTTTGGGCCAAATTTCGGTGTCTGTTCGCGGGAAAAGCCTCCATTTTCTGCTTTTAGTTACCGCTATGATTTAAGATTGGTGTTAAACTTTATATAATTTATACAGTGGTATCGTTACCACGATTTACAGAGAGGAGGCTTTAATCTCACTAGCGATTATTTGTAGAAAAAGTCAGATAAATAGAAAATTATGAAGAAGCGTTTCAGATCTATAAATTTATGTAAAATAGTTATATCTCCATATTTATTGTGTACTCAGTACTCTGTACATTTCAAATTTATTTGAAATGAATAAAGTTTTGTGGATTTCGAGAAAAAAGACTTAGTATTTTATTCATCAAGTTCAAAATAAAATAAATATTTAAATTACCGTGTAATAAAAACAAAACCTTTATCATTACAAGAAAATTAAATCGTGGCGGGAGATTTGCAAGGATCCCTGATCTAAATGGTCCAGGCTGTCCCAATCTGCTTGGGAGTCCATTATGGTCTGTTCACACTGGACGACACCGAGAATAAGACCGAGACCGACAACGATAGTTATGGGTTCCACTACAATATGCAGAACACTTCACACTGCACCGATACCCTGACACTGATGCCATTGGCCACTTTAAGCCATTTCATCAGTCTCGGCACATGTATCGTTCTTGCTGTCATCCAGTGTGAACACACCATTACTGCTGATAAATTATAAACGTCTTTCTAATGATCACTTACGAAGTCGATTGCGGAGACATATATTTCCGGCTGGGAAATAGAAGAAAGTGCCACGATCGGAATTCTGAAGTAAACGATGTCGAAAAAATGTTCAATGATTCTCTGGTACAGTAGAGCACTGTGAAGTGAAGTTGTCAAATAGACAGAAAACTTTTGAAACATCATTAAAATTACAACGCAAGAGGCATACCGCGACAGTCGCACAACCGTCCTGGTTCATAGCAGGGGAGCGGGCAGCACCCTTGTGCTGACCGGGAGGGAGGGGTACTACTGTTCTGACCAGGGGGAGGGATACCCCTGTCATGATTGGGGAGGGAGGGGTACCCTTGTCCTGACTGAGGGAGGGAGGGGTACCCTTGTCCTGACTGAGGGAGGGAGGATACCCCTGTCCTGGTCTGGGGTACCCCCCCCCTCCATGTGGACTGACAAACAAACTGAAAACATTACCTGTCCGTGTACGGTAATTAATGGAGTATCGAACCCCAGGTGCAACGTTTATTACTCCTTGATGTTTTGTAATTTTTTTGGAATGCGAATTACTATTTTAATTAGTACTTGCAGTAATGATATTCAGTATCCTAACTTCACATGGACGTTAACTACTCTTCAAGGGATCAATACAAAATGTTTGCGCACAAGTTAAAGATTTTGATCACAAATAATCATCAGAAATAACACAAAAAGTGTTCAATATGTGCGATATGTAAACAACAGGAACAGTCGAGTTTTCCGGTAATACCCAAAATTGACCATGTTGACATTTTTGTATTGCTTAACTTTCAAATTAAGGTAGATGGAGAAATCAATTACCTCAATTTTACTTCACAGCATCATGACAAATGTAAATTGGCTTTGAAACTTATTTGGCACTTAATTTTTTTCAATTTATTCCAATGAGAAGTTGCACAAAAATGCCAACTTCGCGCATTACGGGAAAACTCGAGTCTGATAACCGAAAGATGAAGTCCCAAAAGTATATTGGTCTGTATTGTACTTAATAAACGTTACGTTTGTATTAACAAGTTAGAGAATAGGACAAGTACAGATAAGAAAATCAACCTACTTTAGGCCTTTAATGGACTGTTATGTTTGCTTCTGGATTCTTTTTTAGGGAAGTAAAACAAATAATATCAGTTATTGATGTAGATTTGTCAATGATCATAAGTGACGTGTCGGGAAGAAATTCTGTCTCTGGAGGCAGTTCTCTGGCTAAACGTGAAACTAAGTGAGTGGAGGTTTTCATTTTCAAACTTATTCTGGCAAATTTGGCAACTTTGCGTTAAATAATTAACAGAACTTAAAAGTTAAGGTTAAAGTTGATATTTTAAATTCAGTTTTTGTTGACCTGATTTAAATAGTTCTGTATAAAATTGATATATTTTTACAGCCAAGTAATTCATTTCTCAGATTTCATAATTTAAACCTGAATTACTATCAGATAAAAGCATGAACTTAAACATTGTAACGTAACATTCGTGTATTTCCTATTTTGGTTTTGAAATCAGGTGAATTCATCTAATTAGTTGAATTCGACAAGTGCTTCATGGATACTGGAATCTACTATCTATGAATAGTAATTTAAATGTCCACACATAATGTATTTAGCTATCTTTGGATAGTTCCAAATTCATTTTGCACTATCCATGGAGAGTGCTCAATCATTTTGCACTATCCATGTATAATGCTACATTATCCATGAATAATGAACTGCTTCCTGGATAATGCAAATGAAGAGTTCACCTATCCATGAATAGTCAGTTCTAGTATCCATGTGCAATTAGATGAATTAGTCTAATTCATCTAATTCAGCAAGATCCCAAACCAAAATAGGAAAAACACGATTGCCAGAATAAGCTTCAGGACGAAAAACTCGAGCGAGGATGGCCCCGGTAGAACGCACAGAAACCGAGATGGCGCCACCATTTAGAAGGATACAGAGAGTTGATGAAGAAATTCTTAACATCTACTCACAGCAAGAAAAGACTCAGGTGATTAGAAAGCGGGAAATGGTAATTTATTTTGAAAATGCGATGTCACCTTCCTATTTCGTTGGTGTCAGCCCTCTATTTCTGAAAACCATTGCTGTTGCTTCCTTTTTTGTTCAACAAAGAATAATCATGTAAGCGAGTTTTTCCACAATTACCAAAACACAAAGTTGACATATAAGGCAATTACTTCTTAGCTTGTTTTTCCTATGTTAAATTTGTTAGAGTCAATGATAATTTGGTGGAATAAGCTACTCAAACTTCTAATCAATAACATTTATGAAAAGGGATAACATGTCAAGGTATGTGCAAGAAAATAAAACTAAAACTGAAATACAAAATGCCTGGCAGATCTGGCAACATTGTATCGTTATGGAAAAACATATTGTATTTCAGACGAGATATAAAAGCGGTGTTGAAGTGGAGTGGTCCCTTGGAAAGACGAAGCGAAAGGAGGAAGTGACGTACTTGAGAAGAAAGAAGAAAAAAGGTACTTCTGTTAATTAGACCAACCTAGTCTGTTGCAATTGTATTGTGGTGCACACTGCGGATACGAACTTTGTTAGAGATTAATTTCCAGAAACAGAACTTGGCAAAAATGTGTTTCCTTGAGAATAATTTTTCAAACAAATGTTTACAGTCAGTGGGCAACTTAAAATAGAAGCATACAAATGTAATACAACAGTTGTAGTATCTCGACAGGAATCAGGAAAATTTACAAACTGGAAATTGTACTTTTTGAATTGTTCTGAATTTAAAAACAGTATTCCAAGTTTTGTTCAGATTTAAAATATAATTATTTTTAGATGCTTAATCATTCTCAAACACATTTTCAAAAATTTACAAAAAAAGAAAAAAAATTCCCATTATCAAAATTTGTGATGGCATTGTCCGTATCCGCAGGGTGTGGTGGCTCGAGGCTTTCACAAAGTAGCCAAAAATATTTGACATCACAGGCTTCACTGCATGAATAAAGTTATCTCAGTGAGCCTTGAACCTAGGACCTCATCTGTTTGGATCTATTGCTCTCCTCTCTTAGCTATTGAGGCATGTGTTACTTGGGAGAGCTCAGATATTGATATGGCCATGCTCTATTGGTTCTAACTAAATGATCTAAGTCCAATATTCAACTGGTGCAGGAACAAAAGACAATTCAAATAAATGCCAAGTAGCACATGCCTCACTATCTCAGATGGGAGAGCATTAGACCTGAATGGCTGAGGTCCCGGGTTCAATGCTCACTGGAATCACATTTTATATTTCTTTGTTTTAAAGCCTCTGATGTCATTATAACCATTATTGCAAATTCTGTTTGTGAAAACCTCGGCTGCACTGGAGAAAGTAGTGAACACCTTGCGTTATACGGAGACTCCAGGTCGGTGTTGGAACTGCAGGACCTTGGTGCATTTAGAACTCATTTACATCTAGCGACAGTGATGCGTCTGTGACGTCGCTGTGACATCGCTCGAAATGGGTTGCAAAGTGATTTCCAAGCAACAGTCGCTGACACTTGGTGTCGCAGCACAGGACAGAATTTATACCTTTGATTTGGGAGCGATCTCGCAGCGGTGTCGCAAACGCTAGGTGTAAACGGGCCCTTAAAATTAAAATTTTTTTTCAGTTTAGTTGGGAGGGCACCCGTCGCAGTCCCTTCTTCGAACCAGCGCAACAGGGGCGCCAATGGTCTTTCTCTTTCTTGCAGGTGGATACTTTAGAGACTCTCAATGGTTCTGCAGTTCGGTTCACTTACTTCCAGTTTTTACTCCCGTCCAGTACACCTCAACAATATACATCACTGTCACAGAACCGTCAATGCAGTACACTTGTACAGTCAATAAGTACGTGAATGACACCAACAACAACGACAGTGACAATGACAGTATGTTTGTGGAAGGAGCAAAACAAGACACGAGAAATGTTCCCGAAGATGGGGACGAGAAAATAGAACAGTTCTTACTGAAATGAAAATTTAGTTTTGAATTTATTGCAATTCGACAAATATAATCGGATTTCAACATTTCTGAAACCAAAATGTGTTTTAGACCATTCTGCTTTTTGTATCCTATCTACTTAACTATCTAACTACATATCCAGCAAGCTACCTAGCCATTCATCTAATTATTTATCTATTGAGCTAAAACACACTCACTCAAGTGTGGTGCGACACAATGCTTCTAAGCATTCTTGTTTTTTTGGTTCATTGAGATAAACCTACGATTAGTTGAGAAAACTGTTTCATTTTTGACTAAACTTTAAACGTTGCAAGAAAGATAAAAACAGTTATTATCAATAGGAAGTTTTGATGACAATTGTCAAGTGGGCAGCAAAAAACATGGTTTGTTTATTGGTGTTTTCTTTGAAAATGTTATCAAGATAGGCCTATTTTGTTCTAAGTAATCACTTTCCACTTGAAAGCTAAATGT
Organism: Haplosyllis leylae; assembly: GCA_038406175.1. Taxonomy (NCBI): domain Eukaryota; kingdom Metazoa; phylum Annelida; class Polychaeta; order Phyllodocida; family Syllidae; genus Haplosyllis; species Haplosyllis leylae. The sequence continues at coordinate 13,958 of JBCAUG010439672.1, forward strand.
GGTAGCATTTTCAGTGTTCCACATGCTGTTGTTTCTTTAACAATTTTGTATTTCCGTTTTATTTTCTTTTTACTATGGCAATCTACCTTGGTGACTCGTCAGGCATATTGCTTGAAACCTAGTAACATTTATCAAACTTTTTATCAAAATTCAATATTTTAAAAAAGGCAAACTTTTAATCGACAAACTATTTTACATTTTGCAAAGCCTGTAATAAAAGTTATGGTTTTGTTTAAATTTGACTTTCACCAAATGTTTTTCCTCTTGTATTTTGAAAACAAATTAACCATACAATTAATTGAATGAAGCATGCAATAAGACACAAAAATGGAAATTTGCAAGGAAAATACTTACCGTTTCTAAAGACATAGGATCTTCGAGAAAACAATTACACACCATTAAAGATGACAAAATCAGAAAAAATATACATGAGTCAAGATTTCTAATCAACATGTTACTTTCAGTTTCTCCGATTATTAATATCATAGACGTTTATACTAGTGTTATTTTTTACCATGAGTAATTTATCTCTGCAACTGAAATAATTTGAGTGACTAACGACAAGTTAAAGTCTATGATTAGTATTTAGGTCTAAGTTAAGAGAATTAAATGAATTTTAATTCGTATTTGATTCAAACTGAATTGAGAAATAATTAAACTGACAAATTGTACTTGAAATAAATAGCCAAGGGAGACGCTGTCACTTCAACTTTTCGTCCCGATTTATGACAGAGCAGAAAAGTTGTTAACCGTTCTGTCCTGGTCTTAGGACTTTTGTGAAAAAAACTGTAATGTATCTTTTAACGGTGTCTGTTGCACTACGGGCTGAATAGGATATGACTAAATGAAACAAAACTGTGACCAAATAGAGAAAACACGATTGTTTGTGATAATTGTGCCATGCATCAGGGTAGGAATGAAGAGTACTCTACGAGGAATATGTTTATCATGTTATATGAGCTGTTCGACCTTTTCATAATTCCTCAGTCTAATTCAAAGAATTCATGTAAATGTAATTGAAATTAAGTTACTCTTTCAAAGAAAGATAGTTGTGAATTTTTCTTTGGTTTGGTATCTGTAAATTTGCATGTGACTGGGAATTGTACTGTTATTTTGGTAACATCACTATAGAAAATCTTGTATCTTTATGTATCTTTAGTAATTATAAATTTCAATGTTTGGTGTCATTAAACATGTATATTACCATGTATGTGTATTATATTTTTATTTTTATCCTTTTATGCTTGATACAGATATATCACAATCAATTACATTATGGTTTAATGCCTTCCAAACTGCCTGGCCACACTGAACATTTTCTTTCGGAGTCCTGAAGTCTTCTGAGAAATATGGCTTGTATGGTAATATGCAGAAGTGGCCACACTGGTTCAGAGTCAGATAAACTGTCAGATAAAAATGGGTATCCAAGCCATTTTCTTTCAGATATCTAATCAGATAACATGCAAAAAACCCCATGTTAATGGTATCTCGGTTGTTTGGCAAAAACCCCTGTGTCATCAAATAGGCAGCTCATTAGAATTTTTCACAATCTTTCCACAATACAAGAATGCCAACATTGCCAACTTTGTTTTGGCCACGCCATTCAAAATCAAGTCATTCAATAAAGTTTATATCCATGAAATGTATTTCTCTTTCTTCCCTTGAATTCTAACTGTGAATATATGAGAATGCAAAGTTGGCAATAATGCCAACATTGCCAATTTTGTGTGATTGTGAAAAACTCCTATGAGTCACTAAAAATATATCATTTCACAAGATTATCCACATTTGAATATACATGATCAGATCAGACAATTTATCTGAAAGACAGGAAAGTCCTCCTGCGTGAACGCAAGAGGCATACCGCCCGCCATGTAGCAAAGTGGAGGAAAAAAAACAGTTGAATGC
>JBCAUG010439783.1:0-15865 GCA_038406175.1 Haplosyllis leylae
AATCTTTACAAAGCTCAACATCCGTTTATCAATCCGTTCTTTTTTACCCATGTTTCTTTTTTTATCAGATAATAAGATGTTTCGATACATTCAACTTTCAATTGTCAATTTTCATCATATTTTAAACAATTAATTTACGTGTGCATCTGGGTGGCATTTTATCTGATGTAAACTCACTGCATAGATGCTAAATGTGAACAAGTCTTTCGTTAATCCAAAAATCGTCATAATTCCAACTTCCCTTTATGCTACAAAATGGGTGTGATTCAAATTTGCTGCGAGTTATGTTTGTTGTAAAACGGGTAAATGCACATGTTCGCTTACCAATTACCACCGGGACGTCTGAAAACGTGCCTCGCAATTTGTTCTTCCAAACGTCTAAGGGAGACTGGGTCAAAACTTTACCTGTAAACAAAAAAAAAAAAAAAAACTGCTAATCTACGAAGAACATAAAATAAAGAGGAAAATTGTCAATTCCTATTCTAATGGGAAGAACTTCCTTAAAAGTGCGCTGCAAAAAACAATTATCACCAATGAACTTGTTGAAAAATGTCATCCCGCACACAAAAAAAACTGTTATTGGCAAAATCTTTTGAAATTGGCAGTGTGTGAAAAGTGCTAAAACCGCAGTTAGTTTACCAACTGCGCAGATTTGGAACCAGGTATATTGCTATGTTCTTCATAACTAGTCAGGGTATTGTACAAGGGTAACACTGCAAAAGAATATTACAGTAAGACCTGATTTCTTAGTCCACCTGTACAAGAGTCTTTTGCTGTGAAAAAGAAATTGAGCGAAATTCGAAAGTGCCTGGTAAAATGAATGACACAGCACATTAACAAGTCCTCGCCCGTGTTCCCAAAAATGAATAAACTCGTGGACAAAAATGAACAGGTAACATGTCCAAATGTTCTGACTTTATATGGCTGCGCTGAATAAAAAATAAAGTAACCCTGCATGGCAACGGTTTCCAAGCTCTCCAATGACGTCGCGACGCCAGATTATGACGCTAAATTTGTGTACAGAAAATAGCACTGTTTCATCACGAGGATCACTTAATCTCTCGAATTTTCATTAGAGAGCTAATAAATATTCACATAAAACAGAAATGCTAAAATTAAACTTGTAAATATAATGGGTATGTTTCAGACATGTCATCAACCCATTGGCATGTAAAAATGAGGTGACTGCCTGAAGGTAGGACCGTAAAGGAGAGGTTCCACCATATACTTCTTTTATGGGATTTATGAATTAAACCATTCAGAGCAGCATTTCGTCCGCAAGTCTCATAATAAACTTCACCCGTGGATGCTTGTCAACACTGCATGACTTACTTGTCATAGTGATTGTATTTGAAACCGTATTATCCATCTTGAAGAAAAGTTAAGTGGTGAAAATGGGGTAAGGATGGTAAGTATGTATGTGGGGTACAGGAAAGAGACGGGTGTGGTAAGTTTTTGAAGGTCATGGGATGATGACAGTAAAAAATGTCACTGGTAAAAAACATTGAAAATTTAGTTGTGTCATGTCTCTTTTTCAAAACCAACACCAACAAAAAATGTATCGAGTTCCTGGCATGTTTACATGCTTTAAGTGTGTGTTAGCAGGAGATGAATTATAACTTTCTAAAACCGATGGTTGCTGTTCTCGTGCTGCACCTACTAAAAAGTTTGAAGCTAAAATGTAGTGTACTGTTCAAAAAAAGTTCTACAAGACCCTATTACACCTGCTTTGAAGAATTTTTCGCAAACATTCTTCTGAGAAATTTATAAGTAAAATAATTGAGACTCCGACCCCCTCCGGCTAGCTGATTGGGATGTCCGCGAAGATTCTCTATATTCGCAGGTAGAAGTCAGACCTATTTGGATATGCATTCTATCAAAAGTCAGTTAAATGAATTGGTCAAAAAAATGTAACATGTATGTTTTGGAAGTTCTGGCAGATCTGACAGAATTGCTAATCGCGAGAAACTCGAATACAGAAAGTACTCTTTCTTCGTTGTGAAGACTGTAATGATACTTACCATCAACAACTAGCAGAGAATACTGTTCTTCATCAGACGTTGGTAAATCGAAGCGTTCGTTAAATTTCCATTCAGGGTAAATGGATTTCACAACGTCTCTGGATCTGGTAAAATTAATAAATAATTAACAAATCCAATGGTCAGAAATCTTTTTAAGATGGCCGCTCCTCAAAATATTTTTGAAAATCTTGCTACTTTTCCAAAAATATGAAAGCGGGAGAATACGGAAAGGGGAAAAAAGAGGTAATGACAAAAACTCAAATTCTTGAAAAGTTGATTTACACTCAACGACAAGTTTGAACTTTCTTTGTGTGAGAACATTCCCGGTTTTGAACTTAGGTCTTACAAGGACAGTGAAATATTTGGCACCGGCTTCGTGAAGGGGTATTGAAATAACAGGAATCTAATCAAATAAATTATGGTACAAGTTCTCTGGGAACAACACAACAATGGTTACTTTCATTTGCCTTTCGTGCACCCTCGAAGAAAAAAGACAACAAATCAAAATCCCCAGGACATTCCTTTTGTAAATTTCTTTTTAGGACAACTTTCTTCTTTTGCGTACAAATATAATACTATTTTGACTTCCATTTGCCTTTCGTGCACCCCGAAAAAAAAATTACTCAGATCACAATCCCGGGACATCATTCCATTTAGAAATTTCTTTTGTGACTCATTTTATGGAACAAGTTTTTTCTTCGGTGCACAAATATAATTCCATTTTGAATTGTCGTTAAGACATGAACAGTATCAAAGTTGCAAACAAAAAGCTTTAAAGGCCTTGTGCATATTGAGTATGCATACTTTAAATTGCACTTGCGATAGCCCATCAGGATCTCCTCCTATCACAGTAATATAATCATTTTCATCGAATTTTGTTAATTCCAAATCATTTTAGGCCAAATTTTAACTTTTTGTGCGACTACACAACATTTTATGGGGTTTTCTTTTTCAGTATTTATATTATATACAGTGGTTTCGTGGGGAGGTAGATATACATCTCCCTTATCTGGCTGATGACTCAATGAGTTACTCCGTGATGACAAGTACTTCCAAAAAAAAAAAAAAAAAAAAAAACCAACTTTTATTCATACGAATCACAGGTGTAGAAGATCATCTCCTATGAGATCTTGCTTTCACAAATAGTTATTTTGATACTTACCCTAAACCATACAGTCCTGCCTTGCTGCTTTTGTTCGTTTTATCTACGAAGAACTGATTTTTTTCAATAGCCGTTGCTATGGTAGTGTTCAACTTCGGAGAAGGGCTCATTAGCCAGGCGCCGTGAAATAGTCCTATTGCTTTGGGTGACGCCAATAGCGCCAAAATAGAAGTGGCGCCGGAGCCTTGTCCGAGTAATTTAACCTACAATGAAACTAAGCAATGTGACTTGGAATAAAATGTATGGAATTAAAATTTGAACAAAAGACCATCCCAAAGCGTGTCTAGGATCCGTCACGGAAAGTTTTCATAACTTTTAACTATTTCCGATTACTCAGTAGCGAATCTAAGGGGGAGCTAGAAATGCCCCCCCCCCTCCCCCCCGGAAAACATTTGACCAAATAATTGGTGGTCCTCTTCCCTTGGGGTTGGCGCCCCTCCCGTGGATCCGCCACTGCACCTCGCAACCATGAAAGACTTAAATTGGCTTAAAGGATTACTAGGGCTAGACTATTGTCTGTGCCTTCTCTAAATCGCTCGCAAGTGGAAAATGGAGCTAAAAAAATTAAGATTATGTGCACTAAACGTTTTCGGCTAGAAGCAAGACGTTTTTCGTTGAGGATGTGTATGATAAAAATCATTTGTCTTTCGAACTAAAAGGACTGAAGAATCAGACGGACTGAAACTTCATTTCAGGTAGCTTTTCATGTCTTTTCGAGTTTTATTATTCCCCTGGAGGGGAGTGGGCCGATCCTGGAGGTACTGCAATACCAGGCCAACCCGTGGCAAAGGCGGAGCAAGCTCCTGACACTTCGCCGAGTTCCAAAAATCAGTTTAATATCGTTGATCCCCGGTGGGGATCGTATCAGATATTAAGCTGATAAGAACAGATACTACACTTTGATCTTAGCCAAAAGGCCGAGAAGCGATACCAACTGAGAATTTTCAAGCGAAAGTCACCTCCCACCACGAAGCCTAATGGTGGTGTCTATCAAGTCCATATTGATTGAAAATCGATCCAGTATAAAATTTACGATAGGTAGCAACGACTTTAAATGTAACGGAAGAATAATGTGGGAACTAAATCGTAATTTTAATAAATACGAAAAGATAGTATACCTCTTTATAATTGGAATATTTTCATTTTTTAAATCCTAATTAAACAAAAGCATTTAACTTTTACGTCGCACCCGACGATTTAAAGAGGGCGCTGCATGTCTCACAACGTAGCTTTTAACGCTTGGGCTATTCTTGATTAGAGAGGTCACTTCATTACCACAATGTCCCCACCAATTTTTCTTTTCCGGTGCGAATTTTTGACAAAAGAAAAAAGGCAGTTTGTACCTTGTTCGGATCGCCTCCAAATTTACCAATGTACTTTTTTACCCAACGAAGAGCAAGAATTTGGTCTTGAAGCCCAAAGTTTCCTCTGTGACTACCTAACTGTTCCAGGGTCAGGTAACCGAATGCGTTTAGCCTGTAAGAAAACAAGCAAGCGCGCATTGCAATGGGTTCGTGAACACATTCTGGCTATTTTACTGTATGATCATAGAATATCCGAACATCCGTTCGTCCCCGATTACTGGATTTAGCTGTCCAAAGTTGATATTGTCAATATTTATTTATATAAATGCACCTATTTATTTTCATCCAGGTAAGTTGAATTTGGTGATGCTCATTACAATTGAAAAGTTGACGTAAATTGTTCAGATCTACACTATATGCTTTTTTAGGAGAGGATGTGTTGAACTTACTTTGTCATTCCACAACAATCAGCAGAAAACTGTTTCACCTTCACAACATTTATTGAAATAATGCCGATGAATGTTAAAAGCTCAAATCACTACTTTTTTCCAGGAAATCATTTTGCATTGAAAAAGGAACATTTCCTAACTTACCGATACTGGAAGGATACCAACACCATATCAAGTCGCTGCGCAAGCTGCGGATACGGTGTATACCCATCGAGGCTCGCGTAGCCGGTCTGAAGCTCCTCTCCCCCGTGAAAATAAACCACAACCGGACGTAATTTCTCTTTGTCCACGGAAGGTACGAATATATTCATGTAAAGACAATCTTCAGACCCTGAAATATAATTTCAGAAAGTTTTGTGGCAAATTCTCCACAACGTGGAAAATGTCATTATATTTGAAAACAGGTATATTCACGTCACATTTCTGGTTCTTTTATTGAGTGAGAACACTTTCACATTTTATCACAAAAAAAAAAATCAAAAAGAAGGCAAATGGAGCATACCTTACAGGGGTCATTATTTGGTCAAATCCCCCCGACTCCAAAAGAAAATCTATCAGAATGAGAACATTTTGTGCGTCGGTGTGTTAATTCTATTTTTTTTTTTTTTTTTCTTCGGTCAAAAAAAGTTTTCTAGCTTCCAAAAACTCTTGAAATAGAAAGCTGTTTATTACACTGTGAACCAAAATTGCATTAAAATTTCAACCTTTTCTGGAGAAGCATGTGCTTTGGTATACTTTTTGTTCTTACAAAACAGACCGAATAAAAAATGAAAATAACCTGAGATTCGTTCAGTAAGAAAATCTTTCTGAATGCACTGTTCTTTGTATGATTTAGCCTTGTAAATGTCGTCCCAGCAGGTGCCTTTTGCCTTCGACAACATTTCGGGTTCTTTCCATCTTCTATCTTTAACCGGCGGTACAGCGTAAGGTATGCCCTGGCGAATTAAAATAAATTGCAAATCCAGAAGCGAAATTTCTTTCCTTCAGCGTTCTTTTGATTTCACTTAAAACATTCATATTTTCTGCTTTGTTTCTTTTCCCCTTTGAGTCTCTAGAGAATCTATTTGCACCTGGAATAAAGGTAGATATGTTGCGACTGCTTGCATGGAATCAAATTTGCAATAAGGGCACTGCCAAAGAGAGTCTATAATTGTACCTTTGCGACAAATTGAAAAGGCGTACTAAACCCACTTTCCGCACACACAATGGCAAAAGACGCACATTTGTTGTAGGTGTGAAGGCACCAAAATACTGAAGTTATGCATCAACTGCGTTAAAAACTAATCATTTACAAAGTTTTCACGTCCCAATCAATTCATATCAAGAGCAAGGTCAGATGCGAAAACAAACGATGACACAATTACCTTGTACGTAAACACATTGTTCAATACGTCAAATTCGCCTTCTATCTGACCACAGTTTGTTGTTACACGGGGCGGCTGCCCTCCAATGACAACCAATAGCACAACCAATATTATGACACCGCCAAGTAAAATCAAAGCCAGCAGTAATGACACGCAAATGCACAGGCACCGTTTGTATCCGGTCAGTCTTTCATCTGCGAATTAAATGAAAGATTGTTTTCTCAGCAAGAAATAATTTTATTCCATTCGATTTCCCAAAATTTTGTTTTGAACCAAGCCCAGGGGACGGTTGGGCGACGAGGCAAAAGGGAGCGTGCCTCTCCCGCTAAACCATCTCTCTTCAGCTCACCCTTCCCATCAAAAAAATACCAAAGAGTGAAAGAATTCCACTTGCTGGCTCATACGGCAGTAGATCTACATGTAAACATTGTATCATCCTCAGAAGCATGGCTAATTACATATATTACATTTCTAATTATATTAGCAACCCTCCATACCATTCCTCCACACACCAATTTGCTTTCTGATGGACCAAATGGTCAATTATTGGGATTACTGGGATGTAGGTTCTCCCCACCACAGCCAATCAGATTATTGGGATGTAGGTTGCTAATTAACATAAAACCCAGATTTTTTCCCCACCACCTCTTAAGAAAGTCTATGCGCAGCCAGTTTAGATGAAATAGCTGACTCTAACGAGCCAGCAATTATGCAGAGTGGAAAGAAAGACGGCGGTAAGAAAGTGTTTACTGGTTGAAGCGAGTGTGAAACATTCACGTTTTCATCAGCTGAGTGTGTACTGTATCTCTTGCACTTGTACTCAATGTATCTAGAGACATAGGGCTTCAATTACCGCTCAGTTCAGTTCCTTATTTCAACCTCTTGCCATATTCAATAAAAACGTGCCAAGGAAACGCTACCAAGAGTCGAAACCTATGAAACCCAATTATGTTTGAATAACATTGTACTATAGTATTCTTGTTCGGACCTAGCAGTAAATTACAAATAAATCAAAACCTAGTCCAAAAATGTTACTACACAAATTCAGATGTCTCAACATCTGCAGCGGTTTACGAACATCTGGAAGACCAGATGAAACCGAGTGCTCATAACTAACAACCTAATTGTGGAACAGTGCAAACACATTTCATCATGTTCAATACAATGAACGGGGGTTCCATTCTATCTTGCCTGAACTGAACTTTTAGGTTAAGGTCAAAGAAAGGTCATAAAATCTTGTTCCTTCCATTGGTGCAGAAGTAGGATTAAATTTGTAATCCAACCAGGGAACAAGACTACCATCTCATGTTTGTAATACGCACCAGTTCTCGAAAAGAATAAGTGAAACACAGACACACACACCACAGACCGACGGTTATCTAAGTTAAGATAAATTTCACGTTGTATTATTGATTCGAGCAGATTCTGGGCGTGTTTTTTTCTTCATTTTAATATTGTTAATCTCGTAGATATCGGAATTCCGCAGAACATTGGTCGCATTTGATTCTCAGGATGAATAACATTCCCACCTCAACCAAGTGTTCATCTCTCTGAATACCATCTCTCATACCAAAGAAGCAAAAATATCATGATAACCTTTATGATTCTACCAAAACAGTAACGCTACGAATTGATATAAAGATAACGAAGTAAAATGTTTTCCAAATTATTTATCAGTTTTAAGTTGTCAATAACTTAAATGGAATGCATTTCAAACCAATGTAACAAACATTCCTTCTTCGTTAAAGGGTATTAGAGACACTTTGAAGATCAATAGCTCTTTGCTTAGAAAGATACTGTAAAAAGTGTTTTGGCCAATTGAACACAACACCTGTATATTGAAGGATAAGATTCCCACCAGTTCTTCCTTCCAGGTGTTCAATTTAATTGTAGAATGCCGGAATCTTAAAAGTGCGTCGATGAAAAACCAAATTCACCGACATGAAATCTCTTTTGGAAAAAGTGGTGAATTGAAGAAGCCACAAACAACAAGAAACATTGTGTTTTTATGGTTAGAAGGTCTAGGGGGAGAATGTCATCTCCATTGGAGGCCTGAAAGAGAAACACACAACCACAACCAATGCGTACCATCAGAAACCAGATCAGTTGTTACGTTAAATTTGCTTGATCTATTGCCTTGGAAATTGCCAAATAAAACTACAGGTGCAGGTGTCAAGGTACAACAATGCTCAAGGTACAACGTATGCTTCGTTGTGTAAAATGTATTAATGTACATTATTCTTAAAACAATGCAAAAAGAAAAGCTCAATTGACCAAAGAAAAATATCCATAAATGGGTGAAGACATGTTTCAGTCCGAGGTTCCTGTTTGAAAAAAATATGCGTTTCAGTCACAAAGTTGGCCAGAAACTCAACGCCCAGTCAGCGCACAAGTGACACGCGGGTCTTTCACGACTAACAAATCTGCCAGATCTGACAGAAATTAAATGCAATTTTAAAAAATTATTGCTCTCTAGATCAGTCCGAATATGGCAAAACAGCAATGAGTTTTTTCACGATAGGAAATTCTGACAGATCTCACAGAAATAAAATGCAATTTTAAAGAATTATCACAATTTTAATTTTAAAAGTAAGTGTTATTTAATATACCAGTACTTGCTGGATTGTGTGCATTTCATCAAATAATTGACAGATGCAATAGTAAGTAGTAGACGTCCACTTCTAGATCTGGCAGAAACGCGTATCGTGAAAAACTAGAATGGTACTATTCTTTGCATTGAAGATTACACACAAGGTGAATTGAAATAAATTACTCACCACTATCACTACCCATTTGTTGTTTGCGACTGATCATTCAATTTGAACAAATCATCTTAGCCACCATTAAACTAGCATAATTTCTTTGAACAATTGAACAAATAGAGTTACGTGGTGTGAAATGTTTAGCATGACATTTTTGGGCATTTGTTACGCAAAATCTCATCCAAATCATGTTCACAATGTCATTCAAAATTTCATTCACAATGTCATTCCTAATGTTTACTGCAATGTCTTTCAAAATGTCATTCACAATGTTGTTTATTTTGTCATTTATGATGTCAATCACTATGTAATTCACAATGTCATGCACAATATAATTCACAATAGTAACCAAATCTCCTAAAATGTCATTTCAAAGTATTTCAGCAATGTCAATGCAGAACAACTTTGCTGACAATGTTGTTCACAATGTTGCACACAATGTTATGAATGACACCTGTTTTGTTAACAACCTGTTGTTCAGAATGTCATCAGTAATGAATCGCATTCATGAAATAATGACTTAGTTCTTAAGAAGTTTCACCACACCAAATTTGGGAATTACCGCTGATTTAAATGGACACTTCGGTTATCTTTCTGGTGTGATTACTCATTAATTGGCTGGTAAATGTAGCTGAAACTTTCACATATATCTTAAAATATTATTTTCTCCAAATGATGCTACTAAATTAGTGAATTGTATGTTATAAAGAACTGCTTTAAGAGTTGTGTGTGTGCTACACATTGGTTGTAGTGCTGAACGTGCCGAATCTTAAAGAACTAAAAAAGGGGATTTCAGGTGCTCCCAGGTGTGGTTTGTAAAGCCTGTGAGTGAACTTCAGCGACACTGTCACCTGGTATAATGAGCATATCATTTTTATTAGTAAATTATAGGGGTATCATGTCCAATCTCATAATGGGCACATCACAGGCCCTTAAGTGGCCGTATGATTGAGGGCTCTTCTTATTGAGGGTGGCAGGTGTGTGACTTGTTCCGTCAAAATTTGACAACCTTTGTAACGTCTTCATTTTTCTTCTTCCTAAATATTTCACTGACTTTGCACTCTATTCGAACAGGGTAAAAATTTGTAGATAAAACACGGCTGCCGTCTGTCCACAACTTATGGTCAACAGTAATGATTTAAACTTGAAGCCAGGCAGTCGAATATTCCCCACGCCTTACTTAAAATACAATGAGATTTTGTCACTTGAATTAGAGTAAATTACACTCTTATAATAAACTTTCTGAAGATGACAAAATTCTAGGTTTTCTTTTTTGAAGAACAGACTGTTAATAATAGTCCGTCTCAGCATGTACAATCCATGTTTTAATAATGGAGTGTAGAAGTCACCTCAACTAGTCCATCCAGAAGAGTACCCCAAAATTTATTTAACCAGGTTAAATCAACTTACCAAGCTTACATTTTCCACAAAGCAAAAATTTAAAATCACTGACTGACAAGTGGTAAAATATTTTGATATTTCTGATCTTTTAAAAAAATCTGCTTGTCCTTCTGGATAAACTATCTAAAAATCAACTTGTCCAGAGGCAAAATTTACATGAGTGTTAATATTTTCACTGAATACTTCAAAATTCCTGCTTGTTTAGAGAAAGGTGGGTAAAGCGTTAAACTGTAAACCTGAAGCCCGGGCTGAAAATGGTAACTTTTCGTTTCGGGGGGGGGTTGTAAACCGTTTTTGGTCATGGTCAGAGTAGGGTACTTCACAGTAGTCTCCCAAGGTTCACAGTAGTTTCCTCAGGAGACTAGGTGGCCCAGAGGCTCAATCAGATGGACAACGGTCCAGTGCTAACGGCATGCAAGGTTGATATTGATGTAGCAACGTCGCAAGTTTAAAACTTATTGATTCTTCAATAAAAGAGATGCGTGATTTAGATGGATCAAAACCTACGACGTAGCCGGATGTAATTGTGATAATAACTCATGGACCTGACAGGCACTGCAATTTACGACGAGTGAAACACACCAATTGTGCTTTTTCTACGGACACAGGTGGTTAAGAGCAAAAACTTCCAATGCGATAATAAGATTTCTTAAACAAATTGAGGTAAGGACCCTAAACAGGTCACGATTTCATGAAGTTTTATTCGAACCACAGAGAAAGAACCTCAAATGAGCTTATCTCCCGTTGTTCTTTAACATAGTTTATTTTTTAAATGTTTTTGCTAACTAAATGTAAGCAATAAAATCATTTGGGTGTTGGTACTTGGAATTAGAATTAGACTAACACTAAATCCAAATGAATAAAAATTTGTTGTTTTAATGACAGAAAAACCGACAAATTTCCGAAAATGTTTAGGAGAAAACATATCCGAAATGTGATTAGATTGCTGCATCGTTTTGGGATTGCAGCAATTTGTCAATACAGTTTGTATCACAGAAGTCTGTAATTTCTGAAACAATCGTCATCTACGTACATATCATTCTTTACAAGCACCAAGGATACAAGTATCCTCATATTTCTTTTGTTACTACCTCGTAATTGCTGCAATGCACTGGAGTAATGATCCTTTATTTTTTATCTGTCGTTCTGGTTGTTAATAACCGAGAGCTTGGCAATATTTACGAGTTTACAGATAATAATACTACCGTAAAAGTTCAACATTTTAATTATTATTTTGGTATTTTAATATACACAAATATAAATGGAATATACAGAACACGGTCATTTACCATGCAAAGGCATGCCAAGAATTGGAATCACCCGAAATTAAGATTTAATAGAGGTTTGTTGAAGCAGCACTTGTTTCTCCTACTACAAAAACGTTAAATCTATCGTCAAACGCTCACCAAATTACTTTTCTCCCTGAAGCTGAGAAAAAAAGCCTCAAGTAGCCACAAATCTGCGTTATGTAATTACACTTTTTATTGCTTCCAGATCTTATCTTAATTTATTTTCCGACTTTTCGTAAGAGTCAGTTAATTACGTCATTCAATAATTTGTGCACAGCAAAAGCTCGTCTGTTGAGTGTTCAGAGCAAAGGGTACTTGAACTTCCCCGAATGGAGGCCCCAGCGCACACGGAACTCGTCATTTATCAACGGCAGGTTCTCACAGAGCTACATGATCTCAAAAATAAGATTGTCTTGGAAGGGAATTTTAAATTTGTTCTTTATTGAATGTTTTTAAATGTTTTTTCGGAGCTGATTTTGCGCATGGAATGCAGCAATTCGGTTTCAGGTTCCGTGTTTAGTGGTAAAATAAATTTAAATTTAAGGGTAGTGCCCAGAATAGATTGGTAGAAATTGAGCAAATAAAATAAATCTCCAGCCAAATAAATCACTAATTCTCTAAATTGAGTTTCTTTCACCAAATTCATGCGGTTCCTGTTCTTCTTTTTTTCAAAAAAAAAACCAAACTCATGCAACGAACTTTCTAACCCTGGATTTGTTTGTACACACAAACTATTATTGCATTTTTATTTTTACCTCCTGAGATTAAGGCGAACCCGCACTTTCCAATGCCTTGCACTTATTGAAATACTGGGGGTATCATGGACTTCTACACCTCCAGATCTGAAGTGTAGTTTGGGTGGCGAACAGATTTCTCAGTAAGATCTCTTACTTTTCTCTCAGACATTTCAGTTCGCAACCCTCCAGAGATTGAGTTGATATTTCAGAGCGCAGATGCTACAGACGTTCTTCACACGTGTAGCTAATTTCAAACAAATTGTGTGCAAAATTTGTCAAAGCTGACTACAGAATTTCCACCTTCTGGAAAAGAGTAATAATTCACCAATGAGGATGTTCCAATAAATATTTGCCTGGTTTCTGTGTACATATTCCTCTTTTCACCACGCTTGAAGATAATGCTTTGAGTCTTCTTCTTCGTCTGTCAGTACCCACATTACAACAGTAATTGTACATAGAAGTAGGCTGTAACTAAGGATACTTTCCACGGAGAAAGGCAACGATTTATAGCCTGGCTAATTTCTCAAGAATATAACTATTCATGTTCTGTGAATTAAGATTCAAATAATTTCACATGGAAACGTAAGATCCCCGTGTTAAAGAAGACATTCTCTCTCTTTCCTGCACTTTCAAATCTTTAAAATCATGAGGTCGTCTACCTCTTCAAGCATAATAATTTATTTTACCCTGATGGAGATAATAAAACACCCAAGATACATGTATTATTGAGGCACTTTTGATGTCGAGGGGATTGGTGCGGTTTGTCCTCGGTTTTAACGTGTTCGAGAGGAATGCATCACCTTCTCATGAGAAACGGTTATTCATCCTGCACTATCCACAGTGATTACGTAAACTAAATGTTTTCGGTTTGGTTATTTACTTGTTTCTGGATACAGATACGTAATTTTCCTCACCCTTCCTGGAAGACAGGTAACTTCATACGCATGCACTTCAAACTTAATTCAACACAAACCATCTCAGAATTTGTCTTTGATGCAATAACTTTCCTATCCGCCTATTTTGGGAAACAACGCAGCAATTTCACTTCTCTCCTCTAATCCCAGAAAACAAAAACAGTCCTTCTTACCACATAAATAACAAAGAATTTATTTTTTAAAGTAAACCACAAACCAAAACAAAAAGGTTTCCAAATCGGAGATTCAAGATAGCCGAAGTCCAGCAACAGCAACAGTTGATTTGTGTTGAAAGCAAGGAACGCCCAGAGCAATCTTTCCCCTTGTGACCACCATCTCCTTCCCATGATAAGAACCGAACAAATTAGTGAAGAAAGAGCCTCGACCAGCGATTATTCATTGTCTGTAATGTACCGTAATAACAGAAGATATCATTGTACTTACCCTTAATAAATCTGCATCGGCTCCAGAGCTGTGCAGTAAGGATGCAGCTGTCAGTATTACAAATATCACACTAATAATCCGGTTCAAAGACGTCGTGCGTAACGTTGTGACGTTACGTAGTGACGGCGTCCATTCACTGAACGTCCTTATGTGGTCCGAATGTGGATCCTTCCTTCTCCTCAATCCGGAATTGTCCATTTGAATCTTATCACAGACAGATGTATCCAGTGCTGGTGGCGTGGTATCCAGAGACATCGCAATATTTTCCTTTTTTTTCGATGCTTTTATTTCGTCTGAGATTAGCAACGGGCCAGCGTGTGCTAATTTCTTGACAAACACAGGCAAAGTTCAAAACACATTCAGCATACGGGACTGCAAAACAAAGGAAAAGAAACAGGGGGAAAACACGAGTTTATAGGCTTTTGATCCGGTAACTGTTTTGGATTACGCAGGGTTTTAATCAAGAAGTTGCGATGTTTCCAGCGCCGTTCTGCAATCAAAACATTGCACAGTTACTTCATGGAGGCTTTTTCGTCTTGATGCTTCACATTCTGTGAGTTCCGTTTACCTTTCGGTTTAATCCATTCTCAGCCCACTTTCGATTAATGTTTAATCCATTTGTCCTCTAACCATAAGCGTTGGCATTTCACGGACACGTCTTTCCCCGAAGCTTGTGAATTGGACAAGTGCGTTTGTTTGTCGTGGATTCAGCTGATTATTTTCCTCCAGCAAGTTCCTTCAAATAAGATACGGATCATTTTACTGTCGGGGTTGGTCACAATGCTGTACATCAGCAGAGAGTCAAAATTTCATAACCCTCACCGATGTCAAAATTTCATAACCCTCACCGATGTATCTCATTAATCTTCCGTCCAAAGCATTGGCAATTTTCATACATATTCAGAAAAAGATGTACAGTTGTAACACTATTCCGAAAAGGACTCTGTAATACAGAGAACACTGCCAACTGTTTTAAATGTAAGAATTTAAAATAGCAATCTGTGTGATTCATAGTCCACTCAATGGGACTCGAAAAAAAATCTGGCAAAATGTTTGGGGTTTTTTTTCTTTCAACCGAAAATATTGTCGGCTCAGCTCTAAGTACATTTTTGGCAAATCTTACTCTTTCTTCACCACTATTGTTTGAGTTATTCTCTTACGCCCTCCTTTTGTACTCGACCCTTTTCAACTTTTCATGTCCTGTGAATTAAGATTCAAATAGTTTCACTATTTAATTTAATCCATTTAACAGATCATATCCTGTGCATGTTTGTTATTAAATTGTACTCTTATTTTGCTTTTTAAGGGGGAAATTTCAATTCTGTGACTGACCATAGGAAATTCAACGGAAGAGCCAGGGATACAATGAGGCGTGGAAGCAGCCACTTCGTGTTTTAATTTCCAGGGGTATGATGTGTGTCTCCCCATGTCGGAAATGTTCCACCCTTAATCCATAATGTCTGACAGGGACACCTGTCATAATGTTATGAGAGTAACAAACCCTTACTAAATGTCACAGTCAGAAATATATAAATATTTAAGCACTTTCATACTTTTGGTAAATCTTAAAATTTTTGCTTCCATAAAGTAGCTGTTGTGGAACAAGTCAAACGGCTCAAACCTATCTGGAAATTGACATTATGTTTCTGGGTTTTTTCTGTTTATTGTGTTTATTTCTGTTTTTTCTGTTTATTGTATTTACGCTTGAACCTGAACCATACAATAGAAAATCAAATCCAATTTCTCAGTGTATGAATTCATTAGGAAGGCAGAACAGGTTGTATTCAAAACTCTCCGTAAAAAGTTACGTCTCCATTCTGGCCGCATTCATTCATTATTGTCTTTCGAATGGAATTCGATCAGACTAGGTGGTCCTGCCTATGGAATAGTGACCGAAACTGTACACAAAACTCTGCCAAGGGGTGGTAGGGGTCAAGGGGGTATGGGGGTGGGTGGATGGGGGTTCAGGGGTAGTGGGGGTCATGGGGGTGGGTGGGATGGGGTCCAGGGGTGGTGGG
>JBCAUG010439893.1:0-15864 GCA_038406175.1 Haplosyllis leylae
AATAATGCATATATATATGCCAAATGTTCGGAATGTCAATTTTAAATAAATACGTAGAGCGGCCAAAGGGTTAATTGTCATTGGCAGATCTAAGGGGCGGGGTACCAGGGACGCGCCCCCCTGGTCCAATTCCTTTCATTTTCATGCAGTTTTCGGGAAAAATTTGGCCAATTAATAGATTGGCACCCCACCTTAGGGGTTGGCGCCCCCGCTCCCCATTTGGGAAATCCTGGATCCGCCACTGATTGTAAAGAGGGAGCCACCGACTGGTGGCAAAAAGCATGGTTAAGAAGCACTCAATAACCGTTGCATCTGCGGAACAATGAAACATTTATTTCCTTGTCCATGAAAAATATAAGTGCGATTTGTGCCTAAACTGATGAAAAAAACTTGCCTCTGCACTGCTTTGCTGCATTCAGTTTTGGGTTAAAATTTACAAGATAACAATTCCGCAGCTACACATGTAAATTGTATTGTAATCTAAAATTGACTTGAAACCGAAACCTCCGTGTATGTTTGCTCTGGAGAAAGTTTTACAAAAAACCCAGTGGCAACAATAAAAGTGAAATAACAATACCGCAAAAATATTTTGAAGTGTGCACAATGCATGTTTTCAAGACACTGACACATACGCCAAAACAAAATAAATTGACAGAATAGTTTCAAAGCCCGTTTGACTCAACAGCTGTGAAAATCCGAATGCATCCAATAAAACTCGAACTCATTTGAACTATTCTGTTGAAAACGCTTGCAATTACATTCATATGTATCATTTTAACAGGCAAATTAACGTTGTTATTGTGGAAGCGCAACAATACATCACTCCAGTTATTTTTTTAATACTGTGTCACAAACCAAAAAAAGGACCTCCGGGACAAAACAATTTAGACAATAGGCTCCATAGCCATAAATATGACAAAAATTCAATGCCTATGTAATCTTTAATTTTGTGCTGATGGCCCATCAAATCAACACAGAGTTGTAAAATGGCTATAAATTTTGCCTGGTCTCCCCAATGTCCCCTTGCATTATAGATACAAGGCTTGACAATAAACACTGTGGCTGCAGTACATGTTTATAGCTCAATTATCCAAACCTGTACAAAATACATTCATCAAGAATTGTTTGGTGACTCCAAAACAGCTTTGTTACTCTTTAGGATTTTTCATTATCCTGTTTCCCTCTCATCACTTAAGTGATCTGTTGCTAATAATAATTAATAATTGCTAATAAAAATAATTAAACAAAGTATAAGAATAATTAGTCTTAACACTGACATTTTTTCCTTTGTGTGAGGAACATCAGATGACATTACATCATTCTTTCTGTCTCATAGATATGAAAAGTTCCACAGGCAAGTCAAAAGGTATTTTGTACTTTCATTAAGAACATTGATTAAAATCAGCTGTGTTAATATTGACTGTTGGCTTTCAACCATTGAATTTAAAACCTCTAATAAAACTGATGCTGCAAATAATGTTGTTTTTCTGTGCTTTATTACGGTGTAACATCAGTGAAATAAATGCACCAAACATAACGTTATTGAATTTCTTTTCAAAGTTGGTTACAAACGACTTATGATACAGAAATAAAGGATCAAAATTTTGATAACATTCCAACCTAAATGGTGAATAACACTTGAATCTTTCGTCTGAAATACTATAGGCTTTTGCTATTATGTCTTTGACATAGTCGCAGTTGTTGGCAAGCATTGCCCTTACTACTACACTTTAAAATGATAAACAGAACCAAACAGCAATCTACCAAAGAGGAAAATGAATCATTAAAGGTACATGCCTAGGATGGTTTGAACCTTGGCCATTGTGGCCCGGAGATACATATCAAAATTGTTGCGCTTTAAAAGCGCAGGTGCATATGGTAATGAATTGAGAAAATTGTCTCTTAAAACATGTGTATAGGGGGCCCCATTTTCCAGGGTCACAGAGCAAAAATAGATTGATAAAGCTCAAAATAATGACCACGACATGTCTATCTGCCTTCCTGTCAGAAACAGTGTCCAACATATGTGCATTTATGTGTTAACACAGCTTTACCTAAATGGGAAGATAAATTGTATGTAACAACTGCTATACCAATTCCATTAAGTGCCCATACCCGGGGACATGGATATGCTGTACAAAAAACAATGAGCAATTTCCTGGTTTGGACTATAATCAATTTGTCATTTTGGAAGTCATACCCCTATTTTTTCCCACTGGCAGTGCAGAACTGCCTGTTACAGAAAGCTTGGCTTAATTTATGTCTTCAGTGTAAAAGTTTCGTGGTCCTTTCTAATGGAACTGTTTGTTGTCAGATACAAAGGTCATATTTAATTTAGTGCTCACCTCTGTGTTGTTTGTTGTGTACGTTGAATATTCTGTAGAACACGTAAATCCAAGGTTGAGCTGAGGTACACGCCACTGCAGTTTCGTTTTTGTTGAGTTGAAAATCCACGCTACAAGATGTCACATTCATTCAATTTTCCACAGGTGTATCATTCATTGTCATCTGTGCATTCCTTCAAACAATAGGTGAAAGTTGAATGATATATGTGCTTTGAACGAACAACAATTATTCTTTTGAAGTGTAAGCTCTGAACACGTATGTTGTATGACTGCTTTCAGTGTGTAAGTAATCCAATTATACCCGTCTATGAAGCTAATAAAGGCAACACAACGTACCTATAAATTATGTACAATCTCCCTGCAAAGCCTAAAACATAAATATATAGTATATAGAAGCCTCATAAGCAATAAATAACTATAATCCAATAAATATGAGTAGGCGAAGGCTACAAGTGTCTGTATATGGCTAAATTTGAACCAGGTTTTATGTCTGCACCATGGTCTGCACACACAAGCAATGTGGCCTCTTGATCAGCTGAGTCCAAATAACGCCTTGCACGGGTAGCATGGGTATAACAACAACAGTTCGGGCAATTTGCCACAGGAATAGGTTACATGCGCTTCACTGCACTTTGCACTCAACTCAGCAGATTACTGGTTTTGCTGCAAACAATTGTGTTTTTTATTTCTTTCAAGGATTTGGGTAAGTAATTTTCCTACCTTTACGAATTTTCTTGAAGGAAGAATCTGGAAGAATTATATATATACAGATCGACAGAATTCAGAATCATTTCTCCGGCGAGCTGGAACTCCTCTTATGGCTTATTCACACTGCACGGGAACTGGATCGGGACAGGTACAGGGAACAGGACCAGCACAATAGGAAACAATGGGTCCTGGTTTCTTTCCCTGTCTCTGACCAGTGTGAGCATTTCTGTACAATATATTAGGGCCCGTTAGTCCCATTCCTGTTCCCTGTACCTGTCCCCATGTAGTGTTGCCCTGAGTTTTGATGCACCAAACTTTACTCCCTAAGGCGCACTAAGTTTTTTTTTCTCTCAAAATGTGTGTCCTTGCTTTAAGTGGTGCAATTTGGTCTTTCAATACTTCACTATTTTTCCTCGTTTGAGTCCAATACATTTTAATCTTCCTTGTTTTGTTTGGAACTCTTTTTCTGCCAACACAATCAGAGTGCCATATTATCAGTATCTTTCTAAATGTTACATGCATATTACAGTCTGACTTCAAGTCTGATTTCAAGTGACTATGCAGTATCATCATGATAGAATGAATACACATGCCATTGACGGATCCGGGGGGGGGGCACCAGCGACACGCACCCCCCCCCTTCTGGGTCCGATTTCTTCCATTTTCATGCAGTTTTTGGGAACGATTTGGTCAAATAATAGGTGGGCGCCCCACCTTGGGGGTTGGCGCCACTGCATGTACACATGAAAGGCAACGCAAAGTGTTAGAACTTTTTCATCAGAAATCCACAATTTCACTCGGTTCCGCAATGTCAGCGAAGTTTTGTTCACTGCAGCTGGACTCCTCCCTTCCCTACATTCTAGATCCGCACCTGCCTGTACTTATTCAGAACGTCGCAAAATATGTTTAATGTAGAATTTCCCTTGTTGCTAAAGCGTCTCTGCAATCATTACTCTTCCTTGTCGTGAATGCACCATAAGACCTTCATTGTCATCTCTATGCTTGACTACACCTTCTAAAATAGTCTCCAACACAGTCGTTTTGTGGGTCAAAAATTTTTATTCTAATTGTTTCTCACTCATTATGTTAACAAATATTCAGTTTCGTTTAACAACACGCATGTGCACACACACACACCCTAACATAGTACACACACGCACATGGCAAAAGGATTAACAGCAAACATCGCAATACAACTTTGGAACAATACAACTTTGCAGCAGAAAAAAAAAGGGTTGTGTGCTCTTTTCCTTTGTACGGTCCGTCCATGGAAACAAATGCCCCTCGGTGCAATGTTCTTCTGCCATGCATTTCAAGTCTTGTGCCGTTGTCTCTAAACACAACGTAAAATCATTCATGCTCAACAATGTGAAGAAAACCCACAGGACAGGAAAAATGGCACACAACCATGATGTAGGCTCTTAGAAATTTTAGTAATTGAAGGAGAAAAATAATATTGGTAATTCCTGGTCCCAGATGTCAATCGAAAAGGAAAACAATTCCCCCATGAAACACAAAGAACACAAAATAGAAACTAGCTGATTCAGACATTTGACGCATTCGAACGATATGGGCAATTTAATTTATTCGTTGAAGCAAGATAAAATTAAAATAGCAAACTCCCAATTGATGGACTTTTTACACTTTTGCCAACTTAAAATTATTTTCAGTCAAGATACTTTTTGTGTTGCCATTTTTGTTGTTATGTACAAAGTTACATATAAAATTGTAGAAAGAACCGAATGAAAAGAAAAAGGAAAATGTGTGCAGAAGTCACGTCGAGTTGTCCGATTTTCTTGCATCTGCACAAACTCATGTTTCAATGAAAGGAATGAACGTGCAGATCCGAAGTAGACGACTTTAATCTTTAAATGCCTTGGTTTAAATAATTAGTTTATGCTCAATTTAACAACTTCACAAGAATTCCAAAATTTTGTTTGATATGCATTTGTTATGTCAATATTGATAACCGAGAAGAATGCTCGAGAAGACGGGTCAAAAGGCAACACTAGTTGAACTTGGGTTCAATTATACAACACTGAAAGGGTCTAAACTAAACAAGGTCGCAAATTAAAAACATGCAAATGAGACCGAATGCACAAGGACCCTATTGTGACTCTGCAAGAGAAAAACGATCTTCTGAACGACTGCTCATGGATATGAAATGTGACGTTTCGGTAACCTTCGTCAGACGTACATTGAACTCACACTTAAAAATTCGCTGGTCCCAAAAAAGGTCTTCGACAGTTGACGTCATTTTGACTGACAACTATTTTAAACTTTAAAGTAAACTTAGTTTCAACATTTGACATACTGATTAGACAACAAAGAAATTTTGACATCGTTTCCTTGGAATAGCACAGCCCTGGGTAGGGTGTGTGAACTTCAGTCTTAAATTCGTCACCTCATTACACACGCACATACAAAGTACACCTGAAAGTATTGAATCGAGTTTTTCTACAATTCGTCATTTTCTGCCAACTCGGTAGAATGCTGACAGGACTCTGCCAGGGTTTGGCAGAAAATGACGAATTATAGAAAAACTCGAATAACTTGGAATCCATTTTGCATGTTGGTTGTCACTCGCAACAAAGACTGTCCTTCTCTCTTAACCTTTGTACAGTTTTTTTTCTCTTTTAACCTCTGCACAGTTTTTCTTGGTGGACCTCCAAGTTAAACATTTTCCGCCAATTTCAGTTTCTTAAAGGTTTTTCTCATGCAGGAATGCTTCGACAGTAAGACATTTTTGCACGCATTACTTTTACCATAAAATGCAATTTTTATATTTATGGACATGAGCGCAACAAATATGCAGCGCTGGACAGCTGAAACGTGCTGATCGGATTTACTATTCAAGTTTGTTGGTTTGTAAAACGAACTAGATAAACTTATTGTATTCAGACCAATGACAAAGAGATGGTGACACTCCGTCTAAAGTGGTTTGGCCAAATTTTGTACCACAATTTTCCATTCAGATGAACTTGCATTTTGGAATAACCGAAGCATGATGAACAGCATTGTATTTTGTCTGCTGCTTTTGATTCACTTCAAATTGAATGTTTTGGATGAAAATGCGCCCTGAGCAAGAAAACTGTAATTTTTTTTCCAAATGCAACTAATTTTTTTTCCAAATGCAACTGTTAATAATAATATTTCGCAGAAAAATATATTGAAAAACAATATTTCATTTTTGCAGAAAACAATGTCTGGAAAGGAAATAAGCAGAACGACGTGTACACTTTTTTAAACAAACTGTCATGACGATTCTTTGGAGTAACTTTAACAAGAACCACATCTCAATTAGGTATCTGACGATAAATGCTACCTTTATGCGCAAATTGCCTAAATTAGCACATAAATTGCCTTCTTCCCTACAATTTAAACGCAATGTACACACCAAATTAGTGTGAATAAGCAAATTTTGTCGTGATAAGGTGCATATTTTGGGTTCGCATTTCCAACGTTTACCAATTGAAAGGCGAATCTTTTGTACCAAGAAGTGAAGAGGATTTTTTATTCTTGAAATTAGCAGTTTGTGAACAAAGAACTGTGAGAAGGTACTCTCTGTAATTGAGGGAAAATGTCGGGAATAGGCAATGAGTACAGAATCCAAGATTAGCTTATTTTGGTACACGTCAAAGAGAAAAGAACAAAAAGTATAAAATTCGATCACCACAGAAATAAGATTTATCTGTAAAATATGGTAATTTTGTTTTCTCTGTGGGGTGCTAAATGTACAATCAGGATTACTGACTCGATGTGTTAAGTACATTTTATTGCTGAAAAGATCCTTGGAGAGATTTATGCGTTGAAGTGGGTAAAACCTATGCACAATTTGCATTTTCATTTGCTCATGCAAAGCTCTCTGACTGAAATCAATTAGATTCTAGTCACTTTTTTGACCTCCTACAGACGGCTATTATACATGGCTCTCAATTTTTCCTCGTTTATTTAACCAAAAGCCAATATTTATTTGTCAGGAGATATTAAGCTTTGAATTTCAAATGTGCTGTTCACCGAAATTTCGATCTGGTTAAAAATGGTAATTTGTATTGAAGAGATCTGAAGCGGAATTCCATTTAACAAGTCGGTATAATTGGAATAAAATTATCATTTATTTGCACCAAAATAAAAAACACCAAAACATAATCTAAATTCTTACACCATTTTCGTTTCCCTCAGAAATCTGTTAAGGTTTGTAACGGGACAACAGTTGGTGTAGGCAGGTCCTGAATATGAAATATAATGAAGTTCATGTAAGATCAAGACATTTTCATGGAAAATTACGGACTTGTAAACACATGAAGACCATCTGTGAAAACATAAAATGTGTTTATTTGACAGCAAACACATTTCAAAAGACAAAGTGCAACAGAACTATTTTCTCAACTTGGTCGTCAAACTTGAAAACACCATCATTTAAATGATTTCATGGGTGGAAATTTTCAATATGATTGACCCAATTAATACAACTATTTTCCGATTTAATTAAAGCTGTTTCAATAAAAGAGAGTAAACTTCGAAACAATACATGCTTGTAATTCAATCTACTTATGACTAGTCAGCCTACACGGAAAGTATGGCAAGTGTCAATAATTCATACCCCAAAATGGAAGCGTAAATATTTCCATAATTGAACATTTTCAAGATGAACTGTTTTTCTCATTTATTGATGGATTTCGCGATATGACACGTGTGTAAATACACGAAATAAACCTCTCATTTTCGGGTACTGGTTTCTTTTGTAAATTCTGAAATCACTGTCAATGAATTTCACTCTGCCTTTAATTGTTGTGAAATAACAGTCTGCAATTTCTAATATGTGTGACTTTTAAATTAACCTATTTAAAATAGGAAATAGCAGAAAGATGGTTTCTAATTTGGCAGTATGCACATGTCATGTGCAGTAGGAAATCAATTAAATGGTTTTGTCATTCTTCAAGACAACACTCGACTGTATTCAAGATGCAACTTTCATTACTGGACAATGGTCAAGCCAAACCGAGACTAATTACATTTCATTATGGAAATTCCAGAATAGCAATCAGTGAGTCATACTGATTTTTATTAAATAACACTTGGCTTCAGAAGGAAATGACAATGAAGTAATCTTAAATGGACAAAATGTTGACCAGATAATAAATGAATTGGACCTTTGTCACTTGAAATTCTGCTAATGTACACTGCGATCGTAGACAGAAGTTAAGAGATTATCTTTTTCGAGGTAATCCTTATTCTGTTGCAGTTACGACAAAAAATAATGACTGCTTCAGTTGACGTTGGAGAGCACTCAGTGATTTAATTGGCTCTTTGTCAAATTTTTATATTTTGCAGTCAGTTTTTGGAACACAACAATTTTTCGATTGCAACAAATGGAATGAAATAAGTTCAAAAAAAGTTTTTAGAAAAAATACAAACACTACTGGAGTCACTGATCAACCAGAAAGGTAAGGGTAGTGGACGATATTCATTTAACTAAAAAGGTCTGAAATTAATGTTTTTTAGTCATTTTAGTCCGGGAATTTTTACTCAACGGGATGGTGTCGAAAGTGCTACCATCTATATTTTTCCAATCACTAACAGAAGGAGTCTCTTCGTGTTGAATTTGCAGTTGGGAAATTATCAAATAAATACAACAAACATATTGCTCTTAGAATTTAGATTAAATTTATAGGCTGATAGAATTGTAAAATTGACAATATTTTCCTTAAAATTTAACACCGAAAAACGAGTGGTATCTTTCAATAATTTTAAAATTTGCACTTTGTATATTTTTCTTATTCTTACTACTAAAAATGAAAAATACTTGATCCGATAGTGTTGAATATGTTTAAAGTGTAACCTATATTTATTCACTAACCTTTTATATAAAATAGTTCAAAAGCACCAGTTTCGAAATCATATCTATTTTTCGCTAAATTCAATTCCTTGGGGGAAAGCAGAGGTGGGTGGTGGGAGGGTCTAAAGAATCAGTACAAGGAAGTACACTTTAAATGGTGGGAAGATATGTCCGCTTGAATAAACTTATGGTATTGAAGCTGTATTCTTACTTTTAAAGCATTTAAAACTTCATATTTTAAAATTACTGCAAGATACCACCGTTTTTCGGTGTAAACTTGTGTGCGCCCGTAAACGGGTTCCATCTCTGTTTTGTACATTTTGCACCATTTCCAATTGAC
Source organism: Haplosyllis leylae (assembly GCA_038406175.1). NCBI lineage: Eukaryota > Metazoa > Annelida > Polychaeta > Phyllodocida > Syllidae > Haplosyllis > Haplosyllis leylae. The sequence continues at coordinate 9,233 of JBCAUG010439893.1, forward strand.
GTCAATGCACTTCCTGCAAGAATTTTTGATGAAGTCGTTTTCTTCCATTTGAAGCAATCTTCTTGGAATTATGCCTGGTACGAGATAATTATGGAATATAATAGGTATTTCCAGGCGAGATTTGGATATCATGGACCATTAACAGCGCTTTCTTGATGCAAAATGTGGCATTTGTGTGAGTATATCTGCATTTTTAAATTGATGTCAATCTGACGGTCTCCTGGAAGATGTTGTCAATGACAGAGTTGCAGAGGCTAGAATCTAGATCTAGATCCTTATCAATTAACGTGGACTGAAACAGACTAACAGACAGACTATTTTCTTATTTATTGGCTCTGTTTCACAATATTAATTGAATTTGATAGCAGTAGCTGCAACCCTTCTTTCCTTCAGAAAACCGTTTTTTATTTCATGCGAATTGACATGTAAAATGTTGCCGTGTCTCATGTTTTAGTTATTTTTAGGAAGGATTATGTAATATCGCTAGCGAATTATCTTCTCTAATATTGACTCATGTCTTACCGATTTTAGGTCTACAGAAATATGCCAAAATCATCTTATTTATTGTCCAATTACATTACGGAATCGTTGTTACCAATCCTGCTAAGCATGGTGAGTACAGTAACACTGACGCCGATTACGACGATCACTTATGTATTAATTCTCGCCAGGAAAGATACAGTTTCATCTGATAGTAACAAAAATCGATGACTTATACGAATACAATGGCAAACCTTGAGCTCGGCACTTATGCCGCACAATGTCTGAAGATACAGCAGGTGCAAAATGTGATCCTTTGTCTGTGATCCAGTTGAGGTGTATTTTCGAACGGATTACTCAAAATTATTGTGAAGCAAAACATCATTGGAAACTGCTATTTTTTTGTAGAAACGGTGACTTTGGAACTACATTCAAGTCAAAGTTTAAAATCTCCCAGATATCCACGATGCTGCACCAGGGAGGTATTCACCTATCTCATACAGGTAAATCGTATGTTTTTTACTCTTTTTCAACCACCTTTTTGGCTAGCAAGGGTCGAAGTATTCACTTGGATATGTAGCATTTAGTAAAAACTGTCTAAAATATTCGCATCTTTCTACTTTACATTAGCCGTTTTTGATCATGGTCAACAAGGCATAGTAAACTTTCTATGATCGATCTTGTCAATTATTTCAACGTCAGTTGCGTGTCTGCTTTGTATCCAGCATTATTTCAGTGGAATAAATGTAATTTTCCAGAGGCTTGTTTTTTAAACTAGGTCACACAGAACTCCGAACCAGGAGAGGGATTCATCCGTTTGGTTTTCCATGACCTTGACCTTCCTCCTGGCAGTATCTTACAGGTCAGTTAATCTAAACATTTGTCCCGAAGATGTCTTGAGCTCGGAAATCATAGATAAAACTGCAACACATTTACCGCGGATTCAATACCATATGGAAAGTTAGGTTTGAGACAATAAGAAACAGATGGTACTCCGAGTGATTACCCTGGTGTAATGTTGTTTGACATGACACTTTACAGATATTTGATGGAGGTAATTCCACCAACCAGGAGTTTGATACACAACCCACGTTTCAGGACAATAATGTTTGGTCTAGACCAGTCATCTCATCCAGTGGTCCACAACTCTTTATTAGCTTCAAGGGAGGTCCCAATGACTACAAACGTCATATTGGTTTCAAAATGACCTTTTGGTCGGTTGCAAGTAAGTACAATTGGAGATGTGATATGTCAGTGGTAGGTGGGTAACAAACTGCGTCATTTCAAGATGTGTTAACATGTGCAAACGCATAGGTAAACACTTATTTCAACGAAAAATTTATCAGTAATGGTGCAAAATAAATAAAAGAGAGGAATGTTGATCAGTGGCGGATCCAGGATTTCTCACAGGTGTGCCAACCCTTAAGGGGAACGTCAGCCAACTATTTGACCAATGTTTTCCGAAAACTGCATGAAAATGAAGAAATTTTGGCTTGGGGGGGGGGCGTCCCTTGTGCCCCACCTCGATCCGCAAATGATAACTTATTTTTTACCTTTACCTTAAATGGTTCCTCACTTTTGTAGAAGGGCCAGAGTCATGGACAGTGGATATGCCTTTCACAGGTAAATATTTTCAAACCTGTGAAGCTACGGTTGCTATTTGCTTAACCGTTACCACAGCTGAGGTACAATTATCAACCGACCCACGTCATTGATTGATTTCTCAAAATTAATACGGATATCACCTCGCTGTGAAACGAGAACTTGACGGATAAATTTTAATACTTGCTTTCCAAAAAGGTCGAGGACTTTATTGTAAATGTGTTGACAGAGTGCCCGGAGATTGGCGACCCAGTTGATGGAGGGGAGCTGAGGCTGACGAATGTGGATGCCGACCCAACACGTTTTACCTTTAGCTGTGCCTGGCAACTCAAACTACCAGAAAACGACGATTATTCAAGCGATTTATCCCTCTTCGTTCGACTTACGAATATCAATATCGATGAATACGGTAAATTACCTCTAGTTATACACTTTATGAATAATTTAAAAGATAACACAATAAGTATCAATGCTTATTTTAAGCTATGAGTGGAGTGATATAGTGCATTAAAAATTTATTTTGAGCAACAAAAATTGAAAACGTGTAGACTTTACATAACCGGTATTGTTTTCTTGGTGTTTAGGTGTAAATTATTGTTATTTCCGCACACTCATAATAGATATGAAAACCCAGACTTCCTGGTATTTTGACCATAAATAATAATAATATTCTACTACACATATTAATGCGACAAGTATATTGTTCATTTTATGTCAACATGTAACCAGTTCGTAACACTGGATCAGCGTTGCTATTTTTCACACGGAAGTCCTAAAATTAAATACTGTTTGTTTGACATTGCCAAGTATTTAATACGTTTGACATTTCTTTGCCATTTAGCTGTCACACAGAACGATATTTACACTGTTTGAAATTATTTTGTTTCTCGTTCAGGTCGGGTAGAAATTTTAGATGATGCGTACTCAGAAGCCCAGGAGTTGGATTTATACCGAGACACGACCGCAACAACTACGAATGATTTCAAGCTGTGGGGTCAGCCCCAGGGAGGGTACACCTCCAGCAAGGGGCTCTACATCATAGTGAAGAAACCACTGGATCGCGGAACCGTACAGTTCGTATACGGCGTGTTCTCAAAAGTGGATAAAGGTCAAAGCGGTGAGTATATTTAAAATTGCAGTTGTTGTTGACTGACATATAGATGCTTCATTTGATGAATTTTTGGACGAATCTGCAAACCTAACAATTGCCACGATGACGTTACGTCTGCGCTTTGACAGTTGGCAGGGGAAAGGCTTTTGCCTCTCGTTTTCGAAAATAGACTTAGAAGCAAAGGATAAAGGCAGGAGGTTGACGTACTTCCGTGATTAAAATTGGGATGATCGATGGGGGTATTGTAATGGGCGTTTCACCTTCTAGTTCCAAGAAATTTTGCGGTTAGATAGGTTGGTACTTTTCATCGAAGCTACGTCAAGAATTTATAAATATTGACTACAGCATCACGGACATCTCAACCAGCATCTGTCACTGATAGGAGTTAATTTGTGTGACTCTACCTAGGTTATCCAAGTGGCAGATATTGTAGCATTAAGCACTCATTCAATTTATTGAAATTGGCTATTAGACCAGTCTTGCGTGTCAAAATATGCCGCATCAATATAGTAATTCAGGAAACCGGTTTGCCGTAAGAATATACTCGCATAAAAACTGTGAATGATGGCAAATTATAACATGGCATAATGCCAATATTCCCATTTTCTCATGGAACTGACCTGTGATATGCAGAAAATCATTAGAAATTGCTGTCAATTGGTACCTGCAGGTTTTCATAGAGAATGGGAGGGTAATGCACCTTACCCATGTAATTGATGCAATTTCCTACAGGGAAGAGGTGCTCTCATTCTGCCATTGCAACAGCAAATGCATTACAAACTAGAACTTTGCAATGGTATTTCTCCTGCCGGAAAATATGGTGGCCTTCCAAGGGATTGAGGCTTTGTCATTTCTTTCCCACTCGAGCTGCTATACTTCTCATGATAGCCTCCCTCAGTACTTTTAACCTCCTCCAATCAGCTCTCAATCTTTTCTGGTTACATTCAAGGTCGTTTTTTTAGAAATAGTGACACATGTATGTTCTTTTGCAAGAAGCAAAGAGGCACAAGAGCCCATACGTCTGCACCAGGGGATTTTCAAGATGGTCCTGACTTTATGTAAATGAGACTATTGCAACCAAGGGACAGAGAGATTGCATAGAAGTGGAGGGACTGCAAAGGGTACAAAAGGACTACAAAGAGGTGTAAAGGCGTACAATGGGTTGTAATAGGGCACACAGGTTTTTAAGAGGGCATGGGCGAAAATGTTTAATGAATCTGTTGCAACTGAGCAAACTGATCGACTGGGGTGGGAAACCTTAACCTATAGATCTTAAGCAATCAGATTTCTAGGGGACCAAGGAATTGCAAGGGGTAAGAACAGGGGATGCACGGGGGTGTAGGGGAGTGCAAGGTACAGCAAGTTTATAATAATAGAAGATCTATGTAATGTTTGAGAGGACTGAAGAGCAGAATTTTACAGTAACCAATTTGAGCTGGCAAGTGGACAGGATCTTAATGTACAAATAAATGCTGTTTTCAAGGCCAAATCACTAATATTCCTGACTAATTTTTCAGAATGAAATGTAACCAGTTGGAGTAGTTACTCAACTGTTGTTCTGCACACCAGTTTCAGGCAAAAATACCTGAATCTAAGGTGTTATGACTTCTCTACTTTGGCAGACTAGTCTCTAAGATGGACAATGTTATGCACTTTGCTCAGCTGGTAAAATAAAGTGTTGGCTGCTGCGTTTTTCTTGAGGATTTATTTTGATGCTCACCTTCTAGAAGGATTACAGAAACATGAAATCACGAGTTGTACATGCTGCATACTAGACTTATGCCACTGAAAACTATCAAAGAGAAGCATGGTACCCTATTCCAATGGTATTCATACAGCGATTGGAAAATATACAAGTAAAAAGACTTCTGAAAACATAAGAAGCCTGAAATAAATAAGGCTGTGATCAAGAAGAAATTGAAGAAAGCACAAAGGAAGCTGATAAATGTAGTATGGTGTAGGTCGGCCCAATTCCCGAAGCAAAAGTCAATCTGTTTGAGGTCCATCAAATTTTCTTGGGAGTAGATGCCATTGAAAAATTGTTGATTGTTATGTAAGTTACCTTTTTGGAATGAGTTACTAGTTTCCCTGCAGGAAATGGCATAAATCCCATGAACACCCCCAGGGTACTGATATGTCTTATTGCAAGATGTCACATTACAATCTGCTTATGTCAACTGTCTCAAACATGAGAATGTGTCATCAGTTGTAATTTTCTATATTGGCAGATTTTTACGTTGCACTGGGATAAATTGGTGTACAATATGTTGCTAATGAGTAACTATGGGCGAGACCCCACGGAATTATGCAGCAATACTCAATACTCTTATTTGTACTGTGTGTTATTTCTGCAGATGAGATAATGAAATTGTGAGGATATATTGGTTCCATAATCGGCACATTATACAATACATGGAAAAGCTAACTACCTGTTAATACTCCTTGTTACTAAACTGAATTCAGTGCAAAACAGGCAAACTACCGTTAGTGAAAACGCCATTGTTCAGTAACGTAGAAATGTTAACCACTTCAAAAGAATAATTCGAGAAAACACTTTGAGATAGAAGAGAAAATTTGAAACTTTGTGTAATTCGAGAAGAGACAAAAACACCTTGAGATACAAAAGAAATGTTAAAAGATTGAATAATTGGAGAACAGATACAACCAGACAGTAATTGTTTATTTTGCTGCCAGGAGAAAACATGACATTTCAAGAAATAACTGCATGCTCTTGTGTAAACTATATGTAAATATCATCGGTGCAGTATTTTGTACCTTGAACGTTACCTAAGGCAAAAAGAGAAATATCTCTCTGCTTCATCTTCAAAGACTTCAGCTAAAAAACCAACACAATAAAAGGTCGGATTAAATTATTCATAACAAATCCGTGAGGGACAAAGTAATAAAAGGCGCTCAGTGGAAGTTCAAACACGAATCCGATGAATCGAAAGTCTAAAAAAAATATGGACGGTCTTTCGCTACTACCCTCACAGCAGGCTTCTCGCCTCTTCTGGAAATCCTTAGAAATGAGACCAGTCCTGGAAAAATCTTAGAATTTAACAATCTTGGAAAAATAAAGAAAATCCAGGAATTTCCCTCTCAAATTTGGTCATCTGGATGCTGTCTGAGCAACTTTCACTTTTATGAAATACTTGTTCACCCAATTGAAGCTGAAGGAAAAACCAAAATTACCAATGTCATAGTCTCCAAAAAGTTGATCACAGAATTGGGTGTCGTACAACACAATGCTGGCAACTATTCTTGTTTAGGAGTTTAATGCATTCCATGTTAAGAGCAGTTGTTTGTAAGCGTACTATCTGGAGGCTCGAGTAATGAAAATGGAGGCCATTTGAAAAGAGGCGCCCCGGAACGGGCCTCAAGATTGTCCCGCGTAAAGCAATCCCTATTTCCGGGGGGGGGGGGATGGCTAACTTTCAAC
>JBCAUG010440004.1:0-15862 GCA_038406175.1 Haplosyllis leylae
GTAGGTCTTTGTGTAGTTGGAATATCGATATCTTCAGTAATTGCAGAAGTACTGGCTGTGTCAGATGAATCAACACTCAGAGATAAGTTGTCATCAGTGTCAAACTCACTGAGAGATGACGATGATGTCTCAGCAGGCTCAATGGGAAATGGTGTTGAGTGCCGACCAGGGATGCCGACAGCACTCCGCCTCCTTCGACCCCGCCTACTGCCAGTACGTCGGCGTTTATTTTTGTGTCGAATGGGAGAGGAGCCCTGTGAAGGGGAGTCTGACTCATGGCAACGTTTGCTGGTATCTGCCATCTGTGTCTCAGGTATAGACCTGGAAAGAAAAATAGAAGGTTAAAATAAAGTTCGGGAAGAAACACAGTTAGATTGACAACAAACTATATTTACGGAAATAAACACAGCGAGAATGTGCCCGAACTGTGTTTTTGCAAAACCCTAAACGTATACGAAAAACACAGTTTATTTGTCGACAAACTGTGTTTCAGGGATATAGTTCGGCGGCAAACGAACTATATCTTGCTTTAACCGTCCGGTACAAGTTCGTAAAAATATAGTTCGGCGGCAAACTAACTATGTTTTTCGGATACGAAATTAAGTGTTTTTATTATTTTTTAGGGCAAATTGTTTAAAGAAATAGTTGTATTTTATGTGAAATACTTACATTCCTTGAGGTATATTTAACACAGTACTTTCTTGGCTGTCTGATGTTACTGGAGACTGGTCAATCCACTGACCATGTCTAAATATTGGGCTAGAAGATTGTGTTTCAGGGACATAATTATGTTCCTGTGTCTTTTTGGAAAGTTCTGTTTTACTTTTTCCTGAAGTTTTATCCATTTTTAAGTGGTTAATCCAATATTTTAACACTTTAATGAAAAATGTTTAACATGTAATGGTGGAAAATGAGGACTTCCTGTTGATTTCCAGGAAGTAGGCAAATGAAAGAGCACATGTCTTTGTTTACTTGATTAAAACAGGTTTCCCAAAGTTTTTATTTGCAGGAAATGAAGGCAAGTATAAGAGGATGACAGGTAAGTGACTGGAGAATGCTTAGAATATGTATTTGTGGCAGAATATTTAAGAGAAAAGAGAAAATTACTCAAAAAAACAAAAATTCCGTCCGGATAATATAGTTCGTTTGTCAGCGAACTGTATTTTTTTGCGGTACCGCGGGCGAGGGGCTTGTTTACAAACAAAGCGAAATATAGTTCGTTTGTAAACGAACTGTGTTTTTCCGTACCGGGAACGGCTAAATACAGTTCGTTTGTAAACGAACTATATTTTTTTTGCGAAACTCATACTGAAAACTCATACTCATACTCGCAAGCATCGATCACACGATCTTTTACATACTTCCAAGTTCTTAACTGTTCCATAACATCAGGGTCATAACGTAATTACATAGTTTTCTTTACGGAAAATGTGTGTACTTGAAAAGATATACCAAAACACAATTCTAATTTTCTGAGAGGCGGGCATATGTAACCGAAAGATAAAAATACAAACCTTGGGTGGGGGAGGGGGCGGGGGGGGCGGATCAGGCATTAATTAGTTATGCGTATGTGGAACCATTTGTAATATTGACGTAGCATGTACTTTTGCCGGTATAGTTTTGTAAAGCGGACGTGTATTGTGGATCAGTCGACTACGACAGACGCGACCAATCTTGCTGGATGCACAACATTCTTAGGCAATGCTACACATTACAGAAAAGAAATGGAATCTTTCACATGAAGAAGCGCCCATGCTGTAAGTTTTCTTTCCCATGTTTGACAAAAATCAAATAAACTTTTAAACCTAAAAATTTAAACAATACGTTACTCATTTCAGCTCAACCCTACCAAAGACCTGATATCGTCGGAGACTGACGGTATATTTCTCCTCACTGGCGTGAACACTAAAAGCAGCGATCTGTGATTCATAATATTTACCTCACAAGTTTAAGTACTTCTTAAATAAAATTACTTGTAACAATCTTCAAATGTTGTGATTTCTTCACGTACGTTCAAAACTACTGCCAATGAACTGCTTACCCCCCACTCACAGGAAATAGCATTTTTGAGGCGTTTGTTCAATACATGTACTGCAAATTAGCCTCACTTTGATTGAGTGAATGTGATGTGTTATTTCCAGGGAACTTCTTAAAAGTGTGGCACCGTTTGGGCGTAAAGTATGATACACAGCACTTGATGGTCCTTTAATCCTCAGAGATGTGCTTTACCAGCCACTATATTCAGAAATAGGTGTGCCTTGAGAACAGTCTATCTAACAAGTACTGAAACAGAGAATACAATGCAAGTGTGCTGAAGAGACTCCTTGGCAATGGAATGACCTTGATTGACTTTGACATTGGTTACATTGGGTTATACAAGGAGTGTGACCTTGGCCTAAATTACATACACTGACAGGCACCCTCCTGACTTGAAACCGAACTAGAGAGAATCTACACAATTGTTTGGATGCCAGGTTGTTGCAACTGTCTGCGAAAATGATACAGCTGATTGGGTTAGTTGTGACCAAGTTCAGTTGGGAAGAGACTTTAAAGGACATGTTGGCTGAACAGGATTGACTTGGAACTTTTTTTAATTACATTTTTGGAGGACATAAATAAGGCCTTTCCCTGGGGCCACTAATGCCCCTGTTTTGGACTCCTGGTATAGACTTAGAACTTAGGATTCACACTTGCCTCTTGTAGGCTTTTTAAATGACGTATGTCAACTTGTCCTTATCAGTGTGTGGCTATGTTTTTAAAGCGGTCGAACGAATATCGCACAAATGGACGGTAGCCATGAAATGTCACTTCCAAATGTTTATCACTGACACCTTTACATTAAATGTTTGTAAAGTAATAGACGTTAACACTTAAGCCATCAAAAGGGAAAATAACTGGATGAATAACTTTTATTCAATTGCGACATCTTTTGCGAAGTGATAACAAACAGTAGTAAAGCAGTTGTCCTTTAACCTTCTTTGCGCAATTCTGGCGTTCTCTCATTTCAAGAAGGCTTAACATATTATTCATTCAGACAGTTCTGACTAACAATCCGACTTACTGTTTGTGCAAATGGAAAATGCGTCAGAAAGGCGGAAAGACAAAACTGCATCAAATACTTCGCCATGACACATCACAGAAAAATAATGACTTTTTTTACTGAAATGTGACTTTTCATTGTTGGATATTACTATTTTATGAGTGTCGTATTGCTCTTTCGTCACACAGACTATTTCACACCAAGCACGATACATCCCATAAAGAGTTTCAATTACGCCCTGCAGACATTAGAACCATATCTCGATGAACACAAAACCCATAACCTAAAAGATTTAATAGCAAAAAATAAATGTGTCAATTTATCGTAAAATTATTGACATTTTTTTTGATGAACTTATTTCAAGGTAATCATCAACATTCATTTACCAAATTTTCCTCCAGGTATTTGAGAACTCGCCGCAATTCTAACAGTTAAGATACCAATGGATGGATGCACAGAAGGTTCAATGATTTTTTCACAGCAACAAGTTTTGTCAATTGGTTTCACAAAATCTTATCAATTGATTTTACTTTTCCGCAGTTGTTTGTACTAGGGAAAACATTCCTGCCAATACATGTGTTACACGAAAAGTAAATATGTGATAATTACAAGGAAATAACTACTAATGATGTGGCTAATCACAGGATGGACTAAGAAATATGAATATTTGTGCTTTCAATCCAAAATACAGTGAAATCATATTGACATTCCTTCTTATCACATTAACCAAATGTGAGCCAATCAAAGGTAAGAAGTGAATTCAGTTCATATTTATGTAATGACTATCTTTTAACATTTAACAAATACGCAGCCATTAAACTTCGGAAAACATTCAATATAAAAATATTGTCATGTAAACTTTCACCTTTTAACAGATTGCAAAGAATCGGGACACTTTTACCAAGCGGATGACAATGATCCCTGTATTTTCTTCAGATGTGTATTCGGGATTCTCAGAGGGCCCTTCTTCTGTGCCCCTGGTGCCGGAGTCCCTTACGGATACTTCGGTCCAGTCAATCCGTGTGTACTTGGGGTACCCACATGCTGGAGGCCAATTTCAAGTAAGTTCACTTTACCCCGTTCATTCCGTTAGATATACCTCAAGTGCATTTTTTCAAAGTTGGAATTTGAATCTAGACCTAGAATCTTCCATTTTTTTGAAGTTCAGAAGTCCTTTTGCTTGAGCATTGCCACAGTGGTTGTAACTAATATTGATAACGGGTACAAGGTGTGAGAAAAAGAGAAACACTTCAATGAAAACTGGGTTGTATGATTGACAAAATAATGTTTCCTACATTCACGTTCAAAATTTAAATTCTCTTACTCTTGTTCACCATTTTCCTTTTATTCATAACTGTATTTTGCAATGCATGACATACCATTTACTAGAACACAAAATTAACAACAGCCAAGATGACAATTGTTGCGTCAGTGTTGATACAATTTTCTACGCGAATTCTTTTACAGAAAAGGATACTCATAAACACTTCAGAAACGAGCCCAGCAAATCATCTGACAAGAAACGAGAAAGAAAACATGCACTGCCCAGGAGTAAGACACGTTCATCCTTTCATCCAGTGCAAACCCCAGCTCAAAGTCAAGGCGTGGTCTTGCACAATCACCCACACAGTCATCCCGCTCAAGGCTTTCATGTTCATGATCACGAACATGGCCCTGAAGAACTAAAATATGGTGTTCTCGTTCACGAGCATGACCATAGTTTTGAAGAACTCAAACAAGGTCTCGACCGCAATGAACTTCAACATATTTCCGGAGAACCTCAACATGAACTTCACTATGGAAACCAACCATCGTATGGCAATCACAACATACACAATCATTTACATGAACACAATAAAGATCCGGAACAGGATAGCATATGGAAAACTAGAATACGAAGGACTAAGAGGAGAGAATATTTTCCACGACAGTATCTCAAAAAAGTTGAACAAAATCCTCATTTTCATTCAAAAACAAAAGACCACTTTAAGCGGTTTCCTCTCCCAAAAGTGAATCGGTTTGAAAACTCCGTACCGGTGTCCCAGCCACGGCAATCCAGTTTCTCCAAACGACATCATAATTTTGAATTTCATACGACCGATCATGGTCATCAATATCATCCCGGTTCATTTCAAGAGTCACCCCAAAGTTATTATCAGCCAGTTCATGAAAGGCAAGAAATACAGCGCGGCGTCTCCTTCTCTCGAAAAAAGCCACAACCACAAATTCATCACTTTAAACCTTTGGTGGAAATACAACCTTCATACTACAAAGGTTATGTGGAACAACCCACAAGACCAAAACAGCAGACAAAAATCTCACCCCAACACTTCTTGACCTATCAGAATATGCAGGACATTGCGCGGAACAATTTAGGTGAGAATCAACTTCAACAACCGTTACTAACGTCACAGACAAAGTCAAACTATTATGAACAGCCGGGCCACAAATTATTCTTGGTTGTGCCCAAAGATCAAAGACTCCCAATTTCAAGCTGGTATGAACAACACAACCAGATGCTTAAAAATCAACCACATCGACAGGATTCAGTTGTACAAGGAACACCGTTTGATGAAGACGCAGTCAAAACTGAAGATGGTGTTTTAAACATCAATGCTGTTTGGCCACGTGTACTGAAGAATTTCAATCACGAAATCATACCCCTTGTTAGAGAAGAGCAAACTAGTAATGCAAATAGCCTTAGCTCACCTTCTCCTGGGAAAAGCGAAAACAATAAAAAAACAACGAACCAGCAAATAGCCTTGCAGTCCCTGCAAGACACGAGAGATGAAATTGCTGAATCCAAAGTTTACAAAGGTAATGAGGATTCTAACATAACAAATGAAGTTTACAAAGGAAATGAGGACTCTGAAATAACAATTGAACATGAAGGGGAATCTCAGAATACTACACTGAAAGAGGATCTGAAGTCTTCAACTGATGCACTGGATAACGGGGAACAGGTCTCAACTGAAATTAACAATGACGATAGTAGTGAGTATTTATTACTCTTTAATATTCGCTTCTGCCATGTGATTTCAACGATATCATTTCACATTTTTTTTAAACAATGAGATATCATTTGCTTTCATAGATACGTTGGCTAATCCAGGAGAAGTACAAATTATGACTGAAAATATAGCTGGACAAATTGCCTTAATAGGTATCCTTTAATATATAACTTATCTAATATTTGGATTGGACCAAAACATGCACATCAGTCTTTCAATCTCAGTAATATCTTTCCAGAGCAAATGGTAACATACGAAAATTTCCACATCAAAGGTGGGACACTAGTCCAAATAGGAATCAAAGAAAGGCAATGTAGTGAGCTATGTATGAGAAACCCTTACTGCCTGGCTTTCGACTACAACACAGTACATGCCCAGTGTTGGTTCCACAGTGGTGACTCGTACTGTGGATTATTGGAAAGACGAATGGGATGTACGCACTACAAGAGGATCCCATGTGTAGAAGGTGACCACGTCATTTGATTCCATATAGTTTTCTTCAAAACAGGTGTCAAAATGTAAAGCATTCATTGGTCAGAATTTTCATTGTTCGAGATGTTGCCACGAAAAGAACATGCAAACATAATCTCGATAACCATAGCACAAGAATTATCTTCACAATCTCTTTCATACATTTTGGTGATATATTAAATACAAATCCGTCTATTGGGTGGTTTGTGTAACATTTCGATACCCGTGCTGAAGTGATCGTTTAATCAATCATCTCCTCTTTTGGTGAAAATAATTCATAACAACCTCACCAAGAATGTGACAAACACTGCTCGCTAAAAATGTAATGATATTCCACAGATCAGCAAACCAGTTTCAGAGAGATTGTTTATGGATATCACGTGTCTGGTGGACAAAATCTGTGTACGACCTGTAGTTTGTCCAACTGTCTGCGGATGTGCGCTGAGCTCTCCGATTCTATCTGTCAAGCTGTTGACTACAACTGGCAGGTCATGTCTTGTCACATGCACAGTAACAACACCGCGTGCCACCCCATCATACCCAGGGTGACCTGCGCTCATTACAGACGAGTGTCTTGTGGAGATGGTAACTAATATTCAACAACAGTTCGACACTTAAAAACAGTGAAAACAAGAAAAGACGTCGCATTAACATTGCAAGGCAAACCGACCACGGTCTTCGGCCCTATTCCTCATGTTACTTTATTGATCATTCTAGACTGGACCTAGCCATGAGCAGGGCCTCTTTCCTAGTTGGTCCTTCCTGCTTGGTCCTTCCAGAAGGTGGCAGGCAAGGCAGGTCCCGTGCCAACCTAACCTAGGGATGAGGGGTGGGTATGTAGGTTCAGGGAGTTGGGAGTCCCTACCAACCTGACCTGGGGGGGGGCAGACACCCGCCCCCTCTCCCTTGTGAACAGAATGACACACGAGTGAAAATATTTCCTTCCCTCGTACTTCTTACGTGGTCGGTAATAACTTCTACTGTATCGTGTAATCTTTAATGTAGTATAATTATATATTTTCCGTTTTCAGAGCAATTTCTAACCGAAATGTCTGTATTGAGCATAAGTAACGACCCGAGTAACAGTCAGGCGGAGGGCACACAATTCACACAACTACTCCTTCAAGCGTTTCCAAGATCTCCAGCCTTTCCTAAATATTCACGGGATGTAACATCTGATGTAGAGATACATTTACTTAAGAAACTGGGTACATTTCTAGTTAGCATCATTCACCAACAATGGAGACAAGATCAACAGAGCACAACAATAATCCCCGCCACCGGAGGCAGGAACAAAGCCAAGAGTTCTGTCAATCCTTTGGCAACAAGGAATGGTAATTTTATTGCGATTTTACTGCTGCAGAAAATGTAAAGACTCAGAGCATGAAAATGTCATTTTACCTTCCGACTGCTAAGGAAGTACTAATAGATCTATGCAGACGCAGATGAGTTCAGGATCCCCCTATCTGTCTGAGTAGAGATATATATTGTCCCTGTTTGGGCTATCTAAAGGTCCAGGTCAGTCAATTGATGTATATGAAGTCAAATGAAGGCATATATGTGCTTTTGATGGAAATGTTATCACATGGCATTGCTATAACTGTTTGTACAATATCAGTGGAAAATACTTAGAAGGCGAAAGTTTATTAATTCTTGCCACAGAGTACAAAGTAACCATGTACGGCAGACTATGATTCAAGTTGTAAGATCAAATGTCTGGGTAAATTCCCAATTTTGAATGCGCATATTTCTATATTTTGTCACTTAAAACATCCTCATCAGTAAACTGTTTTGTTGAATTTCTTTTTATCATTAGACAACCGTGAGAAGTGGCACTAACTCTCGCCATATATTTCAGGAAATGGCTGGTTTAGAGAAAATCTGGGAGAACCTTCTCCACAGCAGCTTCCGGCCGTTAGTCTTCCTGACTCCATCAAAAGGACAAGAAACTCATATCATAGAACACAACCACACACATAACACTTCATACTACCATAACTGCCGTCAATCAGTTCAGCCTGAACTGGTTAAAATGTTCGCTGATTACTTGTTGTGTGACACCAACATCAGTACGGTTGCAATTTTATTATTGTACATTTTTGTGAAAAGTTTCATTGGCAATCAAAACATACAATTTGATTTTTTATTTTGTTTAGAACAGAAAACGTTTTGTATCACAATACATATTTTAGGATATAAAGTAATTTTTCTGTGGAAAGACTGTCTACTTGTTTGTGTTGCTTTCTCATTTTAAAAGAATTTCTCTACAAAAAGTAATCATTCAAGGACGAAAACTCATGTAAGTTTTCCCGAGCGTTACTCTTATCGATCAATTTTTATCTTTGAACCAACTGTTATTTTCATGTTACAACTTTTTAAAATACGAAACTACCCGATGAAGTTGGTGTTTAAAAGAACACGATCAATAAGGTGCAATGAGAACATTTTGTGTAGTTCTTTTCTTGTCGGTTTTGGTAGTTTTTGCCAAGAAACGATATGATGGGTAAGTTTTAATTTGCTATTTATAATGCACAATACCTTTATCTACCAATCTGAAGGTAGCAAACCAATGGTTTACTATATGGCTTTGAATCATTGATTTTCAATAAATTTTCTTTTCCTTGCGACTGTTTTCCAATTAGCATCCAGATGTGTTTGTGTTATGTTTTTGACTAACGTCATCGATTATAACTGGACATCTTTAATCTGTCTGTTAGACCACAAAAGCCAATTTTCAACAACGAAACGAAATCTAAGCCACAAAAAATGCATTGCACAGTGCCATATTTGAAGTAATAGATGAGGAGAATTATTACAACAGAACCCTTCAATCAGAAACCATTTTGATAACAGCTGTAAATTAATTAACTTGAAATGTACTTTGACCTGCCATGTCACTTATTTCTCTTAACAAAGATACCAACTGCTGAGGGTTATCCCACAGAATGTCCACCAAGCTGAAATTCTCCATCAATTAGAGGTTGACGCAGTGGTAAGACCTTTGATTCCTCCTTGATGTTAATTGTACCCATGAATCTCTGGTATGTATTTTTTCTGTTTCATCCTTTCCAGATAGACGTACAGAATGCCGTCAGTCGAAAAGGTAAACCAGTGACTCTGGTGGTGTCTCCCAAGAACCTGGGCATAGTGGAAGACGTCTTACTCAAAGCAGACATCCAATTCTCAGTTATCAATCACAACATTCAAGAGTAAGAAAACTTTAAAAATGCTCCTGCAATTCTCTCAAAAAACAGAATTTCCTCACTAATATTGATGATTACTAAAGAAAAAAATATCTCTAAACCAGGGTTCTGGACCAACAAGAAGAGTTACTGGCAAACAGACTGGACTTCGATATTAACAACTTCAATACGTTAGAAGATGTAAGTAAGATATGCCACTTTAAAGCTTTCAAAAATAGCGAGTGAAAAAATACATTAGATTTCTGGATCTAAATATTG
The DNA here is from genome assembly GCA_038406175.1 of Haplosyllis leylae. Taxonomy (NCBI): domain Eukaryota; kingdom Metazoa; phylum Annelida; class Polychaeta; order Phyllodocida; family Syllidae; genus Haplosyllis; species Haplosyllis leylae. Next base: position 9,984 of record JBCAUG010440004.1, read on the forward strand.
AAAATATTTCAAACTTTGAAAATTACAGATTGACAATCAGCTTGAAATCTGGGCCAGTAACTGTCCAGAAAGTCTTACTTGTTCTGTTTACAGTATAGGAACAACAACCCAGGGAAGAAGCATCAATGCAATCAGAGTGAGCATAAGAAAAACTACCAGTGGAAAATCTAAATAAATACAACATATTCAGCAATCAGCATCTTGAATCACGTTAGAACCAAAGTAATAAGGCCTGACATTGAAATCTAAGTCAATCGAGTAAAAAGTAGTTACAATCGACGCGTTTGTAAATGTTACTGTAATCTTGAAGAGTGGAATTTGTTTCTTTTCTTAGATTGGTAATGCTAACCCAGTCATATTCCTGGACAGCCAGATTCACGCCAGAGAATGGATTACAGCGGCCACCACATTGAAAATCACTGATCATGTGAGATTTCTATTGACTAAGATGACCAGTACCATTTGAATCCATTCTTAAAATCAAAATTCGTATCTACTGAACGCTCCGAGTAAAGCAACTTTAAATAACTTTCTGTAGCTGATAGTGAACTACGGTACAGATGATGACGTCACAAGTTTGCTGGCCAATTATGATTTTGTCATTGTTCCTGTCGCCAATCCCGATGGTTACGATTACACATGGACTGATGTATGGCATTTCAATAACGAATTGTCGCATACCTGTTCACAATTTTTCCTTTTTCAATAGCATTACTGTAAAAGATATTGAAAGATTTAAAGTAAAACCTCCAATTTATTGCAGGATCGTCTTTGGAGGAAAAATAGAGCCACAAACGAAGGATCCCAATGCATTGGTGTCGATCTGAACAGGAACTTTGCTGTGGACGAGTTTGGAAGTAAGTAGCAACTTTTTTGACCGGTATTTTTACCAGAAGGTTAATCAGAATTTGTTGTCATGACTTAATGGGAATAAAGACACTTCCTACATGAATAATATTTCTCTCAGTGCAGGGAGTTAGTCACTCGCCATGCAGTGATATCTACTGTGGTACAGAAGGTGGATCAGAACTAGAGACTCAGGCTTTACAGAATGAAGGTCTGCGTCTTCAGGTGCGTGATTACACTACATTCAACGTTGATTGACCACATACAGTTGCCCTCACTGCAATAGGCCTCGAAACGCCTCATGATTTAGGTATGGCCCATTTAAATTCATAAAACAAACTGCTGCATACCTGTTTAGGGTGAAGATGAATCGGGAATCATTGCCTGGGTGACGATGCATAACTATGGCTGGATGTGGATGTTTCCCTGGGGCTACACGGAGGACTTCGGTGATTTTAGCGATTGTGTCTATCCCGATGACTATGATGATTTAGTGAGTATTCTGTCAACAAATTACAACAAAAATACATTAAACTGAACCAGGAAATACTTTTGCCTTAATAATGTATGGTTCGACAAAAAATTCTTGACGCAAAGAGGTAAAAAATAAAGAGCACGAATGCAAATAAAAGCCTTTGTTTCAAAGTTAACAATTTAAGAGGGAAAGTGCAGAGTAAATCTTCATTACGGCCAAAACTGTTCTCGACATCATCGGGTTTCGGGAGAATTAGCCAAATGTAGTGGGACTGGTGCCCCCCTGGTGTCCCACGAAATTCTGTTTCTGCCATTGAGCACAACAACACTTAACTCGAAAACATTTCACGGAAATTCTAATAGAATGCAACATCATAATTACATGAAATGTGACATTCTTGTATTATTTTTTCTCAAAACCTTGAATCCGATGACGCAAACTTTATCCCAAAATTGCATTTAAAGATAATACAGTTCCTGGCTCACACACAAGCAGATACGCATGTACCAATGGATAGAAAAATGCACATCTTATCTTTAATGTGCAGAATACATTGTTTATTGCTTCTTCTTTTGAAGATTTACGCGGCAGAAGCTGTACAAGAAGCTATATTTGAGCTGAACGGTGATTTGTGGGACATAGGGACATCATGTGAGGTCATCTGTAAGTATCGAGGGAAGTGGTTATTTGTTCGACTTTGTTATTGCACATCCTGTAAAACAAAATGACGGGTCATCTTCTTTTTACTTGCCCCATGCATTTCTGGGGCGATCACTGGTACTGATGGATGTCTTCACGCTTCTTTACACACCTGAACTGAACTTTTTATGGAAAACGTAACCCCCCCCCCCGACCCCGCAAGATCTAAGTGAACTTCTCATGCAGAAATTAAACTTCAGATTTGAGATGACAATTCGCCCCCTCCAACCCCAAAAAGAAGGCTTGGGGTGGCTCGCCCTCAAAACATGGTAATGTCTTCAGTCGGATTTGTTTATCTGTTCAACATTTAAACGGCCTGAGCTGGGAACTTTACCATGGGCAGCAGACACATCTTTACAATATCTGTGTCAAGTTCCAGCGCCAAAATCATTGGGTAAAGGTGAAATAAATTAAAAACTATTATTTCACATATTTTTACTCCAAAAAAGGGCATCTTGAGGACAAATGCCAAAAAATCGTTTCCTGAAAGTCGTTTTTGTAACATAATACATTTATAATATGTCTGACATTAGTGGTTGTACCTTTTTTGAGACCCAACTACTGGCGCAACAGATGACTGGGCTAAGGCAAAAGGAGGCGTCAAGTATTCCTTTGGCCCTGAACTAAGAGGCCCTGGCTTTATTCTCCCTCCTGAAGAGATACAGGTCAGTTTAATTTGAAATTGCTCAACAGATTGGAAATAAGGTTCAGTTTTTTTTTTTTTGGTTTTTTTTTGGTTTTTTTGAGAATCTTTAAATGTTCCTGATTTCATTGTAGCCATCATTTGAAGAAGTTTGGACCGCTATTGTTGCAATGATGAGCGCCATTGAGGAATTGAGCACAGATAATTGAAAAACATTTCTTTGGGATGATAAAGTCATGAAGAATCAATATGCTTGAGTAAACATTTCGAATTAAACATGTGAATTTTCATCAAAAAATGACTAAATGACTTAGTATTTTTAATTCGCGATAATTAGGCAGAAATGGAAGATTCCATCCAATACTTCCTACCAAAGTTTCAATACAACAAACAAATTCATGTGCAAACCAATATCATGATTATCCCCCCAGAGACAAGAACCTCAAACGTGGACGAGAACAATGACAAATGTTGGGGTGAGAACATTTCACCCTGCTGGCTTGTGTGAGGCATTATATCTGTACAGACAGAAAACAACATAACATAGCACGAGCAACGCGTATTCTTATGTGTATAAAAGTGTTTTCGTAGGTTAAAGAAGCAATTTTCCTTCGATTCTTTTACTGGCGAAATGAATAACTATTGAGTGCGTCCAATTTGAGCTTTATCAAGAGGAAAGTTGGAAAGTCTTTAGAGCGTAAACAGCTACTTAGACTCCTTAATCCTATTCAATGGCCTCGGTAAAAAGCAAATGACATCTATATACATCGATAAAAAATATGAACGACTATTCAGCTGTTTTTGATTCGGAGGCAACAATGAGTAAAAAACCGCGTCTTCACACTGAACTGAAAATATTTCAAGGTGAGAAGATATTCTGTCGGGCTAACGTACACGTCTTTATTTAGGACCATGTGGGAATCTTTACTAAAATTAATGCAAGATGAAGAAAAATACTACCATGGAGGTAAAAAAAAATAAAACTATTCTGTCACTAGAAATGACGGAAACAAAAAGCTTCCTCGACAACTTTCCCATCAAAACTTGTACGAAAAATTGCACTTTTCTCATGAGTACCTTAACTAACTGAGTGTCCTCACTTTCTTATCAAATAATACATTTCGAGCAACTGCTGGTTTCCCTTCCTGTCCCACACACTGAACATAAATATGATACTTTCCAAAATTTATCTTTCCTATCCTGAGAAATAACTGAACAGAATGAGGAATTCAGCTGTCCTACTCTTCTTCTTCACAGCCGTCACAGTCTCTGCTAAAAAGCGTTATGATGGGTAAGAATAGACTCTAAATTAATATTGTTGAAATAATCTCTGAAATTCCAAAGGAGACATTATATACGACGTTTTTGATTTATGTGATTGCCAAATTTATACGTAATCCACCTTTGCATTCTTACTATCAAATCAGGAACCTGTTGTTCTGACAGGTTTTAGTGATATTCGTCCGAACGAGTCCGAGTTCAGAATTCGAGCAAGTTAAAAACGAGAATAGGGAACATGCCTTTAGACATGGAATCAGGAACGGAGTTAGTGATGAAAATGTAAATTTGTAATGAAAATGTAAATTTGTAGTGTTCTATGTGAATTTCTCAAATACATTATTTTCTCTCAATGCAAGTCAAACCTGTTTCATTTATTATGTGGCCGCATGTATTACTTGTAATGTCCAATATTCTGTCCTGTATTGACTGTCCCTAATTCCGCAATCTTTTATTGCACAGAATATGGGGTGGCATCAGGCACAGTCAGTGAGAATTCAGGACAGAATATTCGATATAACAAATAATACATCTGTTTAAACAAGATAGTATGTCAAATGAAACAGGTTTAAGCTATTCAGATAAAATAATTTGTTTTAGTTTCTATTTCTGAAATTCACACAAAATGAAATTATGTTTTTGTCCCTAACTCTCGTCTAATTGTGCCTTTTTCTCGTCAACTCATAGCTCAAACCCGGATCTCAATCTCGTCTGGAACATGCTCTCATATTTGTCAATTTAATTTATAAATATCTATTTTAGCTATCAAATTTTGGAGGTTATTCCGCTCGAAATAAGTCATGCTCAGGCCCTGCATGAGCTTGAAGCTGAAGGCAAAGTATAAACAAGAAACTTTCCTTTTCCTGCTTTCAAAAATCCAGTTTACACAGCAAAGAAAAACACAGTGAACAAGTTCCATTCTTTTTCTGCCTTCTTATTTCAGATTAACATGCAGAATGAAATAAGCCGAAATGGAAAACCAGTTTCCATACTGGTGGCTCCTTACATGTTAAGTATAGTCAAGGTAGCCTTACTCAAGGCAGGCATGTTGTATGAAACATCTTACAGTAACGTCCAAAAGTAAGTGCAACTTGGTATGGTAGTCACATGACTGTGCTTAGCACAGGTTTTGGTTTCAGGTTTTGGGTTCTTGATTCAGGTTTCAGGTTTCAAGTTTCAGGTTCAACATCATTAATACACATGATCTTATTCCTGTCTAAGTCATAATTAAAAAATATATATTTCTATACCTATTTTCTTCACAAATAAACCCTAACTTATTCATATATCCTCCAAAAAAACAAAATGTTATTGTTTTTTTTTCCCGCCAAAAAAATCGCGTTATTTTATGCTGTGCGCCCAGTATTTTTGTAATGCGTCACGAAATTCTGCGATGCGCCCGTTATATTATTCTGTGCGCTATAATTATTTAGTAATGCGCCCGCGCACAACATAATTTACGAGCACGTTGCCAGTGGACACCTCCCGCGCAAATATCTGTCATGCGCCGCGCGCATGACAATTAAGTGCGCCACGTGTTGAGAAATTTCTGTCATGCGCCTTTATTTATCGTGTGCGTCGCATAAATACGCTGCTGTGCGTCGGCGCACTACAATTTTCTACCGCGGGGACATCTGAAAGAAAATTTAAAAAAAGGCATATAATAACATATTTACACAGTTTATTTACATTATTTACACAATACTCTAGAGCATTCAACAGACACACCAAAAATCTTAAACAACAATCCCTTCACAACACATATATCCCCCCACATAAATTTTTAACACATGGACAAACAGTACCACTTTCACCCTGCACCCATCCCTCCCTGTAATTAGCATATGCATATACCATATTCTAGCATATCCACATTGCCTGCAGACATATTGGATCCTGAAAGTCTCAAATTTATCAACAATTTCCTAGTAAAATAAC
>JBCAUG010440115.1:0-15862 GCA_038406175.1 Haplosyllis leylae
GCCCTGCCGGCCTGGCAATTCATGCAGGAAGGGCCAATACAGTCATATTATAAGGGTGGGCAGCATTCCCCACCTAAATTCACAATGCTATTACAAAAATGATAAATTTGTGAACTTAGGGATTTTTAGTTGGAAAATGCACAGATTTAGGGATGGAGGTAGGGGTGCAGGGGAATTAACAGGATGTTTTCTGAAATCGAGTAGGGGTCTTCCGAAATCAAAGGTAATTGAAGGTAGTATACCCTGGAGAAGGTGTGGAGGACCGGGTGGGGTGTACTAAGTGCAGATAGTCTGAAAACATTTCACCAGACTAGCCCATTTACAAAGTAAGACATTGCAAATAGACAGATTTCAGCATTCCAAAAGGGAAACTGATGGTACCAACTGATGCTACTAGTACTGTAAGGTAACAGTAACAAATGGTTAGGAGAAAGAGGCTGGGAAAGACCTTTTCGATGGCAGATAAATTGAATATTTATTAATTTCAAAATTTATAACATATTTTCGTTAAGAAGATTAAGATCTGAGTAACTCTTTATGGCAGTGGTGAAAATGAAACTCATTATCATATATATATAAATCGACCTCGTTTCTCTAAATCATTATCTTTCTGGGGAAGCTTAAGTTGAATTAAACCGTCCAAATAAATGACTAATGTTTGTTTGTTTCCTAGATCCGCTATCGCTGATTATTAAAATCAGCACGGGGATAAAAACAGCCCATTTCATCTTGGTTGGCATAATTTTCGGACATAAAGTAGATCTGGAAAATAGTAAAAGCCAGTCAAACCTTTCTGGTACCTTTGGATCTCTGAAATTCTGTGGCATTAGAATATTCAAATTCCACACACATGACCATGGTCAAACTGGTTCCTTTGTTTCACATCCTGCGAGGGCTAGAGGTAGGCATGGTGTCGGATTTATTGTGTGTAGCTCTTGAGAATGGCAGATATGATTTTTTTTTCATCCTATCAAAAAATAAGCTATTGTTAGGGATTCATTTTTGCATTGTGACATTGTGACATCTGTGTGAAATAATTACACACTGTCCGATTTAAGAATCATTCAGATCTTTGTTTTGCAGATCATTTTATGGCCAACAAATTATTGTAATTAAGTAACAATCTCATGTACATACAAAATTTTTTTTCACTTCTTTGCACAATTATTTTCCAATATTGAAGGTGACATTGTGGATCAGATGGTACTGTTACTGGTCAATCTGGTAAGAAGGAGCTAGCAACTTTAAAATTACATTGTATTTCTCAAAATTAGGGCCTTTAGAATGGTTCTTTTTCGTGCTGAACTCCTCTGTGTGACATGAACCTTGGTATGCCACAGAGATTTTTTTGAAAATTTTCACTTGGAAAGCCAAACAAAGATGTCACTGAAATGTTATCAGATCAGCTGATAAAACAATATATGTCAGAGCTGGAGCACATCTGGAAAGGTGCAATGTGATTGCATTAAGAATATTTACCATCTTCCTTCATTTCAGGGTAAGAATGAACCTCTCCATTGCCTTCGGCTTTTATTTGTCTAAGTACATCAGTGGATGACTTCCGGAATTTAGTAAATGATGCTCTTTTATTGATCTATTGTGTAATACAAATGTCCCTTGCTTTTCAATATGCAATTTGGAATGTGTCAAAAGTTTTCAGTACATTAGCACTGTACACCCTCCATTTCATGTCTGGATCCTCATCATCTTGTAGATCTATTTTGTCTTCACATATATATCTTTCAAGTACCAAACCAAAACTTGGCTAAACATTTCTCTACAGTGAGTCTGTTATACAGTTAATATTTTGCATCATTTTCATCCTTTCCTAGAGCAATTAAAAACTTTCTCAAAGCTGTATCTGCCCTCTTTTCATCTGTGTTTATGTTCTTAGCTTTTTTTGATCTTGCATCTAATTCCTGAGAATCAATGATTTGAAATTGTTTTGATATGACAAGTTTGATTCTAAAATCACTCTGAGGAGGTTAATAGACACTGATTGATGCTTGGCTAATAATTGCTTAGAATGTCCAAATTCTCTTCATGGAAGATGCAAATTGATATTTAGTAATGGTAGGCAGGGCAGCAGCATCCTCAACCTTATTCTCCAAAAACTGGCATATCTGGTAATTTTATGTTAAAAGTTGAAATTCATTTTAAAGTTTAACATCTACTAAATCTTTAACAAAATGTTTAATATCTGCCACAGGTTAACTGGCAAATAAATGATATTATTGGAGACAAATTTGTGAGGTATAACATAGTAACATAGTAGTCACCTTCATAAGCTTTCACCTATGAATTTCTTACAAAAGGACACACATTTCGAGATCTAAGTGTACGTGCTCACAGGAAGATTTGATGTCTCCAAACTTCACTATATTCTGCATAAATTTCTAACTTATATTTCATTAGGTTCATAGCAAAGTTTCAATTTATTTCCAGAAAATATCGTAAACTATCTCTTGGTAATGATCGCATGGATTTTGTTGTCTCACATAGTACTGTGGTTTTTGTGCACAGATTTTCATTGTCTGTGCATTGTTGTGCAGCACAGGTGGCAATCAAATTATATAAGGCTCCTCCTACATTGCCATTTTTGATTTCTTTAGTTTCTGTCTTACCTAGGCTTACAATCTCAAAATATAAATGGTCCTATTGGCAAAGAAATTTTGCTAATATTATTTATTGATTATTCAACAATTATAGTATAAAATTGTAGAAACTGTACAAAAGCATGGGAGGTGATTTTTATCTAAATAGATATCTGTTTTTATTTTTGAACTGTGTTATCAATTTTACACCTCAAATGCAATAAAATCTTTGAGAAGCCTATTACATTGGCCAAAGATAAACTCCTTGTTTGTAATTAAATTCTGGACTTGTACCTTAGAACAAAATTATATGGATCATTCTAGTTTTTTGCGATAAGGAATTTGGCAGATTCTGCCAAATCTGGCAGATATAAATTGTAATATTTTAAACTTGTACTGATCTAAAGGGTAATGATTAAAACCAAAAAAGGAGACAGACTAGTCCTAGAATGCACAAGTCTTTTTAGATACTGAGAATCTACAAACACACAGACATAAAACTCTGATTTAGATCTGCCAGATCTGGCAGAAACTGCCAAATCATTTATCGTGAAAAACTCAAGTAATTTGCTATGAGCTCAATTCTATTGGAAATATTTTTTACCCCAGTTTCGTATGTCACGAAGTTGAAACAAATAATGTTTCTAGGACAAATAATGTCAGGTTTGTAAGACAAATCTTCATTTCCTTCCGAATTCCAGCATTTTTTCTTTACACAAAACTGATTCAAATCGTACATCATTCTTCTGATTGCGTGACCCATAAACTAAAAAAATCTATGAAATAAAACAACAAGGTTTAGCTAGACACCAGCTACTGCCCATAACCAGCAGAAAGGAAAGTAAAAGAAAAAAGGGGCTAAATATGTTGACTTAAACATTGCGTGAGAGGTAAACTTCAATAGGTGACAAGCGCCAAAGTGACTTCCACCTTTTGTGCAGCACATCCACATACACGTTTGTTTACAGGAAAGTGAGGGGACTCACATATTAAAGCATACATTGCTAATAATTAGCTCATTCTTCTCTTGAAGTATGTGGCACGACTTTTTGTCATATTTTCCACAAGGAGACTTGTAATGGAATTTTAGATGTCGCATAAACGTTCACGAGTATTTGTAATCGGCGCTGTTCTTTGCAGCCGTTTCTTGGTTTTGTGGGGACTTTATTTGCAAATCTGCCAGTGATAACAGGTTCTTTGTTAATTTTTCTTGATGTCAATTGACAACAGTTAACATATTAGTCATTGTACCATTATGACGAGAAGAGTATCAAAGGTGTTATGTAATACTTTTGGTAAGCAGTTCTGGGGACTTCCATCTTATTTGATCTTGTTGAACTCAAGCAAAAAGCCTCGTTTTAACTCCAAACAATTCTGACAATTTTTTCTATTGGTCGCGAATGTTTGAGGTTTACTCCCCCTTGAAACCCTTTAGAAATTTCCAGCCTGCAACATTGCCAGCAAAAAAAAGTTTCAGGAACCAACCCATATAAAAGATGTGCTTTGCCTCAGGTCGTCCGTATTTGTAGAAGGTAGAGCGTTCGCTATCCGTGATTTCGCTTCGGACGGACTAAGGACTAGTAAAGCACCAAGGTGCTGCCCTTACAGGAGGACGAGTGAACGATAACCTGCAGCAGCCAGGATGGTGAGTGCCGGCTTAGGCCTGCTGGCACTCCTAGCCCTTTCTGCATGTGCATGGGGACAACAAATGAATGCAGGTAAGTGCTAATTTTTAAGCATGTTCACTTTTACTTATTTCAATGCATTTATCATTTATTTGAATTATGTGCGCAAGCAATGAAGTGCCATTTATTTGTCTTGTCCCCGAAACTGAACCAAAATGTACCGAATTTATTACTATATGTGCAAGAAACATGGAAAACCTTTTCATCAATTTCCCTTTCAAGGTCATACTATGATATAATACATTCAAATTAATTAGAAACAGGATAAATTCTCTTTTTTTAAAATAATTTTGTCTTTTATTTCAACAAGAAACAACAGTCTATTTATCTTGTGCGGTTGTCTAAAGATCTATAGAATTCGGCCGTTTCATTCGAGGAACTTGGAAAAATAAGAAAAATCATCGTTATCAGGACAAGTAGGCATATTTTCTGTGTCGCATTTACATTTGGAATTAGTTAGATGGTTGTAGTTTCCCAGTGTTGATCAATACCAGAATCCAGATTTGAAAATCTGGATCAAAGCGTATTCCTCAAAATCTCATTACCAAAGAAGTTATTAAAGCGTGTTCACTGTTGAGTTCTTTAGGTATTGCATGCGGCTTCCCCTTCCTATACCGTTTAACTGACCTTGGAATCAGAGTTAATTTTAGATTGTACCGAAATAAATGGACATCTAATGTGTGCATGAAGATTACTGTAAGATTCGTAAAATTAAGTACATCAAAAAATTGCAAATTTTCAATACATCTCATCTTATTCAAATCGGCCAGCAGAAAGATGAAAAAGCTAGTAAGGAAATATCTTGGTGTACACTCACCTGAACAACAAACTTTGCTCGTTATTAAACTGACATCTAATTTTTCTACTGGAATATTCAATAATTCCAGTTTGAAACCATCACTTCTCTTTTGGTATGAGTCAAAAATTTCGGTATGGTTTACAATTACCTCTGTCGCATGTTATTGCTAGGGTTTGCGCTTGCGTGAGTAATACAAATTTAGTACCAAAATGACATAGCACGGTGGCTCTGATATTGGCAGGCTGTGCTGGAGGAACCGGAGCTGATGTTATATTCATTGTGGATACCAATGCCGACGTAACACTTGAGAATTTTCAAGTTATGAAGGATTTTATCAAAGGAATAGTGAGAGATCCTAGAATGGCCTCCAGTTCATTTGGAGTCATTTTGTTTGATGATACAACCCTTGAAATTATAACTCTTGATAAAAATGACGATCTACTGCAAAAAATTGACGCCATACCGTACACGCCCAAAATACCGGCAGTACCAAGAAAAACTCACGCCGGTCTTGTGGCTTTGCAAGGCGCCTTTAATTATGCCTCCATGGTGCTGAATAGTGTTAGACCCAAATACGGAATCCTGTTGACCAACGGAATCAGTGACAATACAGAAGAAACTGTCCGACAAGCACAGAGTATTGCAGGTCTTGGAATACGATTAATTGTCATAGGACGTGTTGATCCCAATCCAGAACTACAGAGAAATGTTATGTCCGAGTTGGAAAGAATAGTCAGTCCCCCGAGAGAAGTGTTTCTCTCTCCTATATTGAATTGGATTAATCTGGTCAACATTGGAGTATCTGGTTTGATGGTAAACGTTGTATGTGGTTCATCAGGTATACAATGCACAACGTTCCAAAAAACTATGCTGAAGCTAGGATCATGTGGGTTCACTAATTTATTAAACGCAGCAAACTGTTGGCATGTTTTGGACGTAGTTTTTACCTTTTATTACTAGAATCTAGCGTGTAGTTTAGTGTCTTCTCTCTAAATCGTGAAGATAAGCAAACCGCATTTAACACAAAGCAGAATGTAACATGCCCGTACGTCCATTTATCTTAAATAAGTTTAATTGTGTGTGTGTGTGCGTGAGTGTCTACCCACCCTTTTGTCTGTGGAGGCTATGTTCTTGTCATATTAGTAACATGGTGGACTATTGTGCTGGTGACTGTGTATTTTCGCAGATCACTAAATTTCCATTTGCATCCACTTCAACTAAATATAAGCAGATTCGTCTGTGTAACGAGTGATAAGATTGGTAACAGGGAAGAAGCAGCAAAGTGAATTCCACATTTAAACACGAAATTTGGCAATTTACTTGAAATGCAGTAGCTTCAAGACCAAGTATTGACACTAACACAATGACAAAGGTAGATAGGTTCAGGGTCACCATGTACTGTTTATAATAATATACGCACGCCTTGTGGAGCTTTAGGCTTAGAGAAATGGGTTAGAACAAATGTTGTTACTGTTGTTACTTAAAAACCAAAATGTAAAAATATCCACATGAAGTTTTTTTTCGGTAATTGTAGAAATTAGCATATTTTGGCAAATTATAAAACATTAAAATATTTTAAAAAACTTCTGAAATCAATTAATGAACCTGATATTTGAAAAGTGAAAACACCTGAACGAACCTCAGTCGACGCTAAATAATAATAAATGGTTTTCGGTGTTTTCTGTAGGAGCTGAGGTCCTGCAGATTCCACCGAATTCGGCCCCTGTGACGATTAGACCACCAGTGGGACGAAATAACTACCAAGTACCCAAACCTCCCAGCATTCCCCCGCTTGTAGGCTATGATCTTACCGTATGTAGCTATTTCTGTTCTTTCCAGTTTGGTAGAGAATGGGACTAGATTCAATAAGAGAAAATCCAGATAAACTAAACATTTTGAAACATTTAAAATTACGCCTGCTATGCATAAACCGATAAGTGCTTAATCAAAGAAAATTTGCATATAAAGGGGTAAAGAATTTGACTTTGGTGGCTCGGTGAGGAAGTGACCAGTTTCGTAGGTAAATTGTGATGTACATTGAGCTCCTTTGACCGCGTTGAAAGCCTTAAATTAGCAATGGATCCGTAAATTTGCATTCCCTTTTTTCGTAATGGGTGGTCTGATAATGATCCAAATGTGACTGGGACTGATTGAATCCTGACAATATTTGCATTAGTAGCTTTACTGCAGATTTCATGTTAATAGGAACATAGTGAATTGTGGGGTAAACAAGGAGGTTAGATACAATAGAAATGCTTTATTCCAGACATACCTTTTTGCATGACCGTATATGGTCTCATGTCGGACTCGCTAGTGAAACGTTAACAAAAAGATGACACCTGCTTACTCCAGTGTGGTATTAGTTATGTGGCATCATTTTATCTAGTAATGATCAAATCAATCTTATTCTGACCAAGCTATAAAACTAACCAATTTGTTGATAATCAAGTTTTGGCAAGGACTGATCACATTCTGACACTTGGACAGTGGAGAGAATTTTCTGAAAATGTGAAAGTTTTTCTTATGCAGGAGCTCTCCCCATGTGGAGACAGTAATGAATTGTAAGGTTACTTTTTGATATCTTCAACAGTTTTATCTTTATTTATTTCATTAAGATATAACTCCATATTATCAATTAAGTTTCATGAGAATTAGCTTCATTAAGCATTTAATACTGACATTTGATTATTTTTCAAAGAAGACACTATTATTTTTTTTCAAGCCAAGATTATGTAGAATAGGTGTCTAGGTCAGCTTTATTCAGTATTTGCATGTAGAAAAGTACAACAAAGGAAACTTTTCGAAGAATTGATATAATTTTGTTTTGCTACATAAGTTTATGTAGATAATAAGGTTAAAAGAGAAATATTACAAGGTATTTTCCACAGAATAGGCTATCTGAATTACTTATTCTAAAGTGCTACTTACTTTTCAATTCTGTCTTTTGTCATGATAACATATCAAGAATAAGCACACTAGTTTTTGACATAGACCTCCCTATTATCAAAAAAATCCTAATGACTTACATTGTGAGGTAAAATTCGAGATTATCTAGATATGTACATACATGGATAACAAAACTATTTACGTTTTAAGGTAAAAATTATAGATTTCCTCAAAAAAGGTCAGAAATGATAAAGCTTCCTGCAGGATACATAGAAGTTTACTGTCTGTGATTTTTGTACTGGGTACTCTCACAATGGATGTCATAACCAAAGATAGTTCCAAAGGGTCCATCCTAATTGAGTGTTCAAAGTTTCACTTTTCTTTTCTTGCCATAAGTATATCTAGATATGTTGACATTCAAAACCATACTCAAAACCGGTCACTAAACCGCACAGGTCTTTGCCACGGGCCACCAAGAACAGGACAGGTACGTTTTCAAAGAAAAACTTTCCCGAAATATCTGCCTGGACAAAAGAAGAATATCTGTTCAATTAACAGCTCGGAATTCAAGGACCTCCGAGAGATGTTCCTCCTCAGGAGCAACAGATTTTGTTTGGATACACCATATTTGGACCCAATGGCATCATCAGACAACCCGACCAAGTCCTCACTTTGTATCCTGGAGATCCTCCACTTTCGATTGCGCTGGGTCCGGACGAGAACATACAAGGCTACAGCGTCACCAACTCTCCAGGACAAAGCTTCTTCATGTCAATCACTCAAAGAATGACACCAGTATCGCCACAACCTCCAGTTGTTCAGCCTCCTGTAGTACAACCTCCAGTTGTTCAGCCACCAGTAATTCAGCCGCCAGTGGTACAACCTCCAGTTATACAACCACCACAACCTCCAACTACACCTCAGGTTCCATCCACAACAACCAGCCAGCCATCCGTCCCTTTACCGGGTCTGCCACCATCGTTTTATAATCCATCGGGCTCCGCTATTCCGTGGGCTGTTTGGGCCATTGGTCAAACAAATCCTAGCATAGGGCGGGTTTCTCCGGAATGGTTTCTGTATCCGTATAGAGGTGGCCAAACAAGACCATACGGTGCAGGTCAAAGGAGTGGACAACTTCCACCGGGTGTTGTTTCACCTCCGACAACGGGAGTTTTTAACGGTAGATTTTATCCAAGCGCTTCTTACCGACCATTATCCAGTGGGGTAACTGGCGTTTTTGGTAGCAGTCAGCCACCTCAAACATACCGAAGGGGAACGCCTTATTATTATTCCACTTCCGGTGAGTATTATCACATAGTGCAGATGACACTGTTCAGGCGCGCCCATAGCTGGATTATTATACGCAGCGAATGTATCTTGTTACTGCAAAGAAAATGTATGTTTTTGTCATTATGTTTGAAGGGCAGGGCTTTGCTCCGTGGAATTTGCATTGCGTATAATTATTAATGCTATGGGTATGCCTGGTGCTAAAGCATTTGTTATTATTATTTTTGAATTATAAAATTTGCTTTGCGGAAAAGTTAATAGTCAACTACATGAACAAGAAAGTGAATTAATAAGGCCTTTAAATTTATTACAGACGGTGGTGAAACGTCGCAAGCGCCATATAGCTATTACGGTCAAGGTAGGGTACACTTTGTTATTGAAGGAGGACCAGCAATTATTCACTAAATATTGTTGTTAGAAATCCATGTTACGATCGGTAAATGGAGAAACTGGCCAGTGAATTTAACAAGAAAATGTTTACCTTTCAGGTGATGGATCTGCCGAACCTGGACAAACACAAACACCATTCAATACATTTTTGGGTCAAGGGGCCAATGGAGGTGGTTTCCAGCAAACATATGGTGGGGGGACGCAAGCGGGATTTGTTCCTTGGTCAACCGGGTTTGGTTATCAATATTTACAACCTGGGTATTCTGGATACACAGGATTCCGATACCAAGCCCAACCATACGCAGGGTATCAAGATTACCGATTCGGGCAACCTTACTTTTCATCCTATTTACAGCAAGGTTTCCAGGCCCCCAGCTGGGGTGCCCAACCTAGCTATTATGGCTTTTACAACTATCAAACTCAGCCTTACAATTACAATGCCCAGTACTTTAAACCTCAGTTCATGGGACAATTTGGTCAGCAAGGCCAAGGTGCAGGGTTTGGATACCAGACAGGTTTTGCATTTCCATCAAATTATTACCAATTAAGTCAGCAGGGTCAAGGTACTTTGGGGTACCAGTATCCATCCTACAGATATGGGTACCAAGGTTTAGGTAACATATATCAGTTAGGACAATCATACAACCCATCAAGGTATCAATTTCAGACAGGTTTTGCATTTCCATCAAATTATTACCAATTAGGTCAACAGGGTCAAGGTACTTGGGGGTACCAGTATCCATCCTACAGATACCAAGGCTTAGGTAACATATATCAGTTAGGACAATCATACTACCCATCTTACAATATCGGCTACCAGTATAGGCCATCGCCCTATTATCAATTCAGGCAACCAAACTATTATCAATCTCAAACTCGACTTACATCATATTTCAACCCTCCACTGTCAACATATAATCGATTCCAATTTATATCACCCAGTTACTACCAAGGCCAATTCGCACCATCATTCAATCCGCTCCCCCAAACAAACTATCAATATCGATATTACCAACCAGCGTACCAGACTCAATTCAGACCATACTACAGACCTCCATCTTACAACCTAATGCAGTCAACTTATTTTCCAAACCAATATAGATTTCCATCTTATTACCAAAATCAGTACCGGTACCAGTATACACCATCCTACAACCTGATGCCATCGACGTCCCTGTATTATCAGTCATATAGACCATACTTTACATATCAGGCGCCAAGGCCCTCCTACAATCCTCTTCCCAGCTATCAACTGTATCAAAGATATCAGCCTTCTTTAGTATTTTATCAGAATTTGAGACCGACATACTACCCAACACAAAACTATCAAGTGTACAGGCAATTGTACAGACCCACCCAAACATATAACACCCAATATTACAGACCGGGTTATAATCTTCCATCTTACACTCGATTCCAAGTATACCAGCCACAATCATACCTCTACCGAGGATACTTGCCTGGCTATAGTTTTCAAGGATACAGGCCTTCCTCGGCATTTTATCAAAATTTGAGACCAACATACTACCCAACACAAAACTATCAAGTGTACAGGCAATTGTACAGACCCACCCAAACATACAGCACTCAATATTACAGACTGGGTTATAATCTTCCATCTTACACTCGATTTCAAACATACCAGCCACAATCATACCTCTATCGGGGATATTTGCCTGGCTATAGTTTTCTTCAAGGATACAGGCCTTCCTCAGCATTTTATCAGAATTTGAGACCCACATACTACCCAACACAAAACTATCAAGTGTACAGGCAACCCACCCAAACATACAACACCCAATATTACAGACCAGGTTATAATCTTCCCTCTTACAGTCGATTTC
Source organism: Haplosyllis leylae (assembly GCA_038406175.1). Classification (NCBI taxonomy): domain Eukaryota; kingdom Metazoa; phylum Annelida; class Polychaeta; order Phyllodocida; family Syllidae; genus Haplosyllis; species Haplosyllis leylae. Next base: position 11,486 of record JBCAUG010440115.1, read on the forward strand.
AAACATACCAGCCACAATCGTACCTCTACCAGGGATATTTGCCTGGCTATAGTTTTCAAGGATACCGGCCTTCTTACCAAACACAAAACTATCAAGTGTACAGGCAATTGTACAGACCCACCCAAACATACAGCACCCAATATTACAGACCGGGTTATAATCTTCCATCTTACACTCGATTTCAAACATACCAGTCACAATCATACCCCTACCGGGGATATTTACCTGGCTACAATTACCAAACGTACAGGACAGCCTACAATCCGCTCCAATCGGCTTATTCCTGGTATCAAACTTACACTCCTGGCTTTGGGCAACTGTTTAATTTCCAGACACAACGACTTCCATTCTCTTATGGCGTAGATTACAACCAACCCCGTGCATACAGTTATCAGTTTGCCCGACCAGGGTATAATCCTGGTTTGAACTACCAAACATATTTACCTGGTATGTACGGATTTCAAACTAGATATAACACGTTTCCCTCTTCTTCCCACTACCAATACAATCTTCCTGCCTATGGATTCAGATATTCTCAAGTAAGACCTGGATACGCATTCACTGGTGTTAACCAACCAAATTATCAGACTTTCAATTTTGGATATCAATACCAGAACCAATTCCGACCAGGTTTCCAACTGTACCAGGGGTCTTTCCAACCAGGGTATCAATTAAATCTATTTAGAAATCGAAACCTGTACAATACTGGCTACCAATTTGGGTACACCGGGCCCGCTTACGGATATCAACTGGGATACCTTGGTAATCGTGGGTACCAATTAGGGTCTGCAATGGGTCCTGGGTTTGCTTATTCGTACCAGCAGCCATATCTACAGGGTTACCAATTTGGTATGCAGCCGTCCCAACTGTACGGCAGGGGATACCAATACTATGGATTCAATCAGTTCCCAAGGTTAGGTAGTAGTTTTACAAACTTAGGGTTTCAACCATTTAACGCATACAACAGATACACTTTCGGCTATCAACCAGGTTCTTTCGGCAGTTTCCCATACTCTACATTTGGAAGCAGTTCTGGTAAGTTCAGTTTATTAAAATAAGTATAGTTTTCTATTAATTTCAAAATGAGTATTCTGATCCACACCCTTATTAACTTAATGATCTTTCTTCCAATTACAGTCAATTCTTTCGCATTTGGAACAGCTGGTGGTGGTGCCAATCCCACAGGATTCAGCACAGGTTTGTAATATGTTTTCTGTTTCTCTGAAGGTTCGTTTGCACTAGGGCGGCAACGGTATAATTTTATTAATTTTAGTGATACTGATGTCACCGTTGCCACGTATCCAGAAATGCCCAGTACAAAAACGTTAACAACGAACCTGTTTGTCTATCTGGTTCAGTAGAAAATGTCCATCTTACTTCTGCTGGGGACAGACATGTGATTGTTTGGATGTGTCCAAAGTGCGACTATGCCATGCTTTTCACATTTTTATGAATTTTCATCCTCTGAGAAAATCCCAACCATTGACTAAAGCATTTAGGTTATGAATATGCCATACCTCTTCCAGGAAACACAGGAACCATCGGCTCAGCCTTTGGAAATGTTGGAGGGCAGTCCGTGCAAACCCAAACACTCCAGTCCTCTCGAGCGAGAGCGTAGATGACCTATCCATCTGTTGACCGCTGGTACAGTGCAACTTTGCACTATTTCGTTCCTCTATCACGCATGTTGTTATTTTAAACCAAAATATGATTCCTTGGACAAACATATGGTCTCCATTAGAATTACAGGCCTTATTTCTGGCAGGCATGCTCCAGTGTTCACATAAAATAGTTTGGAATGTTAAAGGTTCAATTCTTATTTCAATCGTGAATTTTTTCTCCAAATAAAATTTCATAATAGCCATCCAGTTAGATGTGAAGAAGCAATAAAAATATAAACATGTGACAACAAAAACAATATCTTGACAATAGTCGTTAGTTGTGTTGTTAGATGATGGCTTTTTTCGTTACAGGTAATATAGCGTATGCTAAACTTCATTTGTCACTGTGCAATATATTCCAGTATATTAGAAAATTTGCTCATTTAAAGTCTAGTATTGAAATTGTTTAATATCATATATAATGATTCCGTTCACATTCCACACCTGTTACTTTACACCCGTGAAACTGATCATTGTAATTATTCCGGGTCTAGATTTGTTGATATTTGGAATTTATACATTTTGAAACTGCCATTCATTAAGACTATTCCTCCTCAAGGTTTTAGTTGGAAGTAAGAACATAGATCTTGTACTGTAATGTAACTTTACTAATTTCCATGACCGTTTTGAGTTTATTTCTCATTTTTAATATATATTATTATTGCTTTGTATTTTTAACTAGAATTTATGACGTCATAAATGATAGCTACATATTGTGTATGTACCAATAATGGCATCCTTACGCCACAGCTGATATTTTTTGTAGAGCCTAGAGTAAATTTAAATACTTTTCCTAATTTTTTTCAATTGGAATTTATTTTGCTACCAATAAACATTTTTGCACTTATTACCTTGTTTTCGTTCTGAGCTCACTTCTTCACTGCTCTTGTTTTTCCCAGGGAAAAAATGACCATCCATTGTGTTTAGTGTAAATTTAATTTTTCCAATCAAATCCTATCTCGTTCCATTTTGTAAAAATGCAGCTTTTGCTCCTACTTCTGTATTCATGTTGATATGACAGTGTAATCACACTAATGTTCCATTCACTCTGAGCTCTTGTGTGAGTGCCAGCATTAGCGGATATCACTAATAATAGACATTCTGCCCATTTTCTGGCATCGCTAACGCTAACGCAATCGCTAAGAGCTCAGTGTGAACGGACCCTAATGATATTTATAAAATGCCTATATAACCAATTATAATGGCACTTCATTGATTGCACCTCTGCGGTAAGAGAATTCACAAATTTCTGTTCATTTTTTTTCAAGAAAATTAAGCCAAAAGTTTCCTCATTTCCTCAGACAGAAAGGTATCATTATGAAATATCTGCTCCATAGAAATTTCTTGTTCTTTTCAGTAACAGACATTGACCGCCCACCGACTTCATGTGAGACCGAACATGATTGCGTAAACAAAGGACGATGCATACACAACTGGCCAGAAGAGACAGAAAAGGAGGAATTAGCTCGAATGTTGTTACCAGATTTTGAGCCTTCAGACTACTGGCCTGTTTGCGAGTGTACTAAGTTACCACCCGATGGGAGGATGCCGATAGGACCTCGCTGTGAAGACAGTAATGTGAATTCTTTATCTCCTGGATCTTTTTACAAAAATAGTAATGAAAAACCTGACCAATTGTCACGAAAACACGCACAAAATTGTGTAAACATATTTGTGACACCCATGCCACACGCGCTTCACATTTTCTTATTTTTATTATAATTTTTAGTTGAAACCCTAATCCCTGATGTCAGAACCTGCAACAGCGATAATGACTGTGGCGGAGCCAAGGAAGGTGGACGCTGTTTGTTCAGGGAAGACGGATTTGGGTACTGCGTTTGTCTCAGAACCAGAACAGGCGACAGGTATGTCACAGGGAGATCTTATCTATTTGACTAATTCATCAAGATGATTATCGGAACCCTCTTTTCACTTATGCTTCGAAATGCATTCAGTAACTGTAATGTTGTATCGTAATTGTAGGTGCCAAGATTCAGTAAACTCTGACAGAAGCGCCCAACAACAAGTGCTTGGGTATGAATTTTTATCAGTGTTCTAACTGAACAAAGTTCACACAAGTTGTGCCATAATGAACACAAAACAACAACGCACAACTAAACAACAATCCAAATACATCACAATAAAGTGTAAGAAATGGGTCAGAATAGTACGTCAATATCACCAGGTCAGTGCAATTTGACATTAAAAATTCGATATACAAAACTTCGTGAACACTCCAATTCCAACTTATTTCTTTCCTCTATCTCTTCTTGTTCATTAATTTTCAAATCTGGATTATCTGCAATATCTTCTTGACCTTTCTGATCTTGTTCATACTTTTTAAAACCTGTAATTGGAAAATGTCATCTGAGAATCCCAAAATATGTTTTGGAGGATTCCAAAGCAGACAGCACAACCTGATATGCAGACAAGTCAACTGAACAAAATGCACATGAACAAATATTCTCCACAGCACGAACAATTCACAAAGGTATACATTACACACATGCATTGCAAATTGAGTTTTTCACGATAAGGAAATCTGACGCATTTCTGTCAGATTTTCTGACAGATCAAAAGTTACACAAAATAAATTTCGTCAAAAGTTGCCCCCAGTGGGGTTCGAACCCATGACCTCCGGATCATCACTCTAATGCTCTACCAACTGAGCTAGGCAGGAATCTGTTGGGCAGGAGATTTCTGAAGTGAGCTTTGT
>JBCAUG010440226.1:0-15857 GCA_038406175.1 Haplosyllis leylae
TATGATCAAAAATAAATTATGGTTGAATTTTCTGAAACTTTTTACAAAACAATTTGTGAAATGTGAAATGGACAAGATTAATGATAAAAAATTGGAATAATTGCTGCATTTTATTCAGCCAAACTGATTTTTTGAACAAGGATGTTTTTCAGTCAAATGTAATCCATCCATGAAACACAAATATCACAAACATGTTTACAACAGACAAAAAAATGATTTTTTTATTTGACCTTGATATCACATTGGTATTAAATAACCTTTACCATCAGATGGCCTTGATTTTTAAGCAACTTTTAGTAGGATACAACAACACAGTATTAAAAGCTATTTAGTATATAAAATTTTACTCATTTGACCTTGACCTTGGTACCAATACTTTGATGCTCAAACTTTACTCAAATATAGTCATGATGTGTCTGTACACATAAATGAAGTTCCTAGTTTCAGTGGCTAAAAGATTATAGCTTAAACAGTCAGAAACACGGGCAGATACACACAGACAGATGGACGGACAAACAGACTTCACTGAAATAATTACCCATCCGAATACGTGGATGTTAATAAGTCAAAGTTTCTTCAGTATTTCTAATCTTAGTCACAAAGTGTTAATTGTCATCACACCACCAGAATGGGGATTTACCTGGGGTTTTTGCAGACACAGCCTATCGGGTTTAAGAATCTATTCTTGCAAACAAACCGTAATGCAAGACCAACCTTACAATGCTAGTTGCGGTTTATTTCCTGAAATTCTTTTTTAAAGATTTCAGAAATTGTCTTGAAGATTACTGGTGCTAATGTGGAAAAAGCAAGAGTTCATCTCTAGTTTGTCATCCATTCAATTGACAAAATACAAACTGGTATTGGCTGGATTTTAAAGTAATATGGACCCCACAATAGCATAAAAAACTACCTTCAACTTTTGGCAGGTCTGTTATAAAAACACTAGGAACTACTGTCGCAACTGATAGTGAGAAATAAAGAGTAGAACTTGGTAGTCTTGCTAAATGCCAGTCTATTAAAAATTACATTACATTGCAGAAAAGTAAATAAGAAAATTGTAATACAAGTCTATGTCTAGAAAATTTGCCAGGATATGGGACATTAAATGTAATGGAAATCAGTGTCAGTCATACTTATGCTGGAAGTTCCAGCTGATTCCTCGTGGCTTTCTGTTTCACTCGAATAACATTTACAATATCTTCCGAAGAACTGCTTCACTTCATTGCGGAACATTTGACCAGACAATAAGTACAAGTAGAAATTTAAAGACATGTTCAGGTAAGGTAAATTAGAAAATGCTATGAGACGTGCATAGTCAGATGGCTTCCGTCCACTACCATCAACCATTAACACAACCACAGTCATAGGTACCACCAATACAATATAGGTGACAGTTATTGACAATAACATGACTGTAATTTTTGTAACTTCGTCTCCGTTACTGGTACTTGCTCCGAGATTACTCCTAACTTTGCTGTCCAATATTAGTTTTCTAATGATACCAAGATTGGTGGGAATCACCACACACAGGGGAATGACGCCGTCCATTAACGTGCTGACTGTGCTTTTTACGGCACTGACAGTACCTCCATCGGATATAGACTGACTACATATCGTCGTATTGAGGAATTCATTGTACTCGTATTTCCGCCTGCAACAGTGAAAAACTTATTAAGATACAGCTATTCTAGTCATTTACTTTTGTTCGGAATTACGGTTTCTGTTCGGATCGTCTGTCTGCCTGTTTGTCTGTCAGTCTCTCTGTCTGTTTGTCTGTTCAGGCTATAACTTTTGAACCAATATAGCTAGGAACTTCATTTTGAGTATACGGATAAACCTTGACAATATGTAGGTCAAGTCTGAATATCAATGTCTTTGGGTCGAAGTCAAGATCAATGGATAAAAATATCCTATATCATCTCACCTTTACTTCAAAATGCTTATATTCCTCTAAAGCTTGCATGATAGGACAAAATTTAGCTTATTCAATGTAAAAGTCATATGGACTCAAATAAAAAAATGTAAATATTTCTATCATCCATGTGTTACATGGATGATGCACCTTTGACACAAAGGCAGTCTTGGTTTACAATGATTTTTCGCCAACTGAATTTCATTGAATTCAGTAAAACGTGACAAAATCAAAAATGCTATGGTTACTGGATTGCTTACCTATCTGGCAACAAATACATTACCAGTGGTAGAAAGAGAAAGTCCATTTCCATTACTACATCAGGCCAGATATCTTTTGATATTCGCCACACTGAATAATGGTAACATACTACTTTGGATATGGTTTCTATTTACTGAATAGGAATTTATTGAAAACTCATTTAAGAGGGAAAAGCATTTATCCAGTGTTTCTTGATACAGACTACACCTTTTTTAGAATCAGTACAAAAAGGGACAGTAATTGTGGAACCCAGAAAATCCTCGGATACCAATATTGTTTAATTCAAGTAGAATTGACAAAAAAAATCTAATTAATTCTGTAAATCCTGCTAAGATTGCTAAAATGTCACAGAAAGGTTACCTTATCATAGATTCTCCATCAAAAATCAAGAAAAATACAGTAATACAGCATATTGAAATTTTCATTCTTCGACGCGTGATCAATATTTTCACTAAATGTGGTTTGTACACAGCCAAAAAACGCTCCAAAATCATGAGAACAATCATAAATCCATCCATATGAGACAGAAATGAGTAACAAAATGCTCCCATCTTGCATGTGACGACTGATTCATGAACTACGTCAATTTTCCTTACGTATTGGGCAATGATCCTCATGTGTTGTATGGAAAGGCAAAAACTATCCACCAAGGACAGCATTACACAAACAGATGTCCTGGCGATGCCAGAAAATGCCTTTTGAGAAAGAGTTATTATGCATAGAATATTGCCAGGTAACCCAAAGGTTATCATTACAGAGTAAGCGATTGCAGTGTATCTCACGTATGTCATGTAATCAATTGTTTCATGGTCAGTTGTGTTATTTGGGAAAGTTATCAAATTATCTAACAAAGACGTAGCTGTTCCGGTGTCGTTCAGATGTACCATCTTGACCAGATGTTGATGGTGTAAACGTTAGGATTTCGATATTTCTATGGAGACACTTTTTTTCTAGCCTGAGAATTATTCTCGTAAAGACTCCAATAGTCTTTAATCGTACTCGACACTCTAATTTTGGTTGCTTGCTTCTTTTTTCAATTTAAATCTTGTCCAATCAGAAAACTGACCGAGAGAACTTTTTGCAGTGGGATTCGACACGATTCCACCAGATCTGCAAGAAATAAATTCTTAGATTCTATATGGAATAAATTAAAATGTCACATATATTGGACAATTAAGTTTAAATTACACACTTTTCATGGAACTAAAGTCATAATGTATAAAATGTTTCGAACTAATCCATGTAGCACTCACATGCAATGTAGTACCTCACATGCATCTTGAAGACTACTTGCCGCGAACAGATCTACTTTTTCCTCGGGTTGCAGAAATAGATTCGAACACATTGTGGGAGAATTGCATACGAATACTGCACAAAAAGTTCACTCTTATTCTTTCATAAAATCCGCACATAAAATTTATTGTCTAACAGCATCTACTCAACATTAGCATTGATTACGCACATTAATAATGGGTATCATTTTTAATTTCAAATTGCTTAGTTTTTCCCAATTGCTTTCAATTTTGAATTATTTGTACTTGATTGAGTTGCTTTGCAAACAAGACGAAGTTGAGTTTGTTCAATGTTGTCTTTCAAAAAAAATCCAGAAAAAAGTAACGTTACCCTCAGTTTGCCGAGCCATACACAGTTTGACGCACACCAAGTTTGAGTTCCATCAATTGAATTTGTATATGCTCAAGCGATCAAAAAAGGCTCAGCTGCAAGCTGGTTGTCAAGAGATCAGCAGGTGTTGCACCAGGGGTGAGCCTGAGGAATCAATTGTGTGCAAGTGATGATGCACGCCAGCAAGGTATACACTGCCTTCACAGCCAACCCAATATGTGTTATTTAGGAAATATTAAACTGACTTCCATTCATGATCCACTTGATTGTTTAGATGGTTCAAGTTTACACTTGAACCACCTAATAACCAATTTCTTATTGGCAATTGGAGATACTATCTTTTAGAATTTTTGTCAAATTTGGACCTAAACACCTTATGACATATCCTAGGACCTATTTTGACCATTTTTTGAAATATGTCAATCTGTAATAACTTCCAGTTTATTTGGATATTAAAAAAGACCTTTTCACAAAAAGCAAGACATCTTGAAAATGGTGCAATGAATCTTCCACATTTAGATTTGGCCTAAAGTACACAGGTCACAGTCATGTGTTGGGCCAATATTTTGGAAGGATATGATACACTTAAGGGACTGCCATGGGCCATCAAATTTGCAAGTTTATTTTTTGACAGATTAGCATGGGTTTAAAAGATACCTGGCATTAATTATGTTATCAAGAATCAGTGTAGCTTAGAGTGCTCTGCATGACCTGTTTTGGATTTTTGAAAATATGACCAGTTGGCTATATGCTGGGTCATTAAGTGTTAATTTTTGAAATGTCAGAAAAGTCCCAAATTTCTACAGCATAGGTTGCCAAAGATTGGCAAAAAAGTGCAAAATTTATTCCCCAGGAAAAGCAGTTTTTTGACTGCTGCCCAATATTGGAGGTTGGTAGATCTAGTATCCATTTGGTGCATGAAGGGTCAATGGTAGAGATTGAATATTATTAGTGATTTGTAGAGGATACATTACAAAAATTTGTTTCAATTGATGGTTTTCTCTTAAATTGACAGGTTGCCAAATTTTTATCATCTCAGGCTCAATTTGAAGGTGTTGTAAATGGGTTACGAGGTCCAAAATGATATGAGAGGTCCAATGTGAAAATAAGAACATATTTACCTGGAGGCTACCAGGGGCAAATTTCTTAGAATTTTTTGGGTAATAATAATAATAATAATAATAATAATTTATTTACTCTTGTTGTACAGTACTCATGAGACAAACAAATAGTAATAATAATACGAGTGATATCTAGTAACAAGAGAAGGTTCATCCCGTAGACTAATTGTCATGTTAAAAAGGATCAGAGATCCAAGAAAACTCAGGTGACCTTTCTTATGATGTTTAAAGATAACAGAAAAGTAACATCTGATAATAAAAAAATGAAGTAACATACTACTTATATACAAGTGACCATTCTGTATGTACAGTGCACAAAGCAACGTGTGTTTCAATTTGAAATAAAAAATTTGTTTCAACCAATCAAGTTGCGGTTGGGTTTCTTTGGAGAATCAGTATACACAGGTTACATTGTAAATAAGTTTTGTTATCTTAGTCTTATCAATTTCAAATCTAGAATACAAAGTGCAGTATGTCTTGCTGGATCAAATCTTCCTGATAAAGTTTAAAAACAATGCGATGTTGTAAGAGTGCACAATACAACAGTAACCTCACAGTATAAAGTTTATATACGGTGTTTCCACACTTCAAACCATATTAACCACAGTTGGATTCTTTGCCATTTCAACTTTTCATGTCAGTCCATAGCACATTATCTATTATGCTGAGCCTACGGCTTTTGTACAAGTTTAACGTTCAATATTAAAAATCTTAAGCAAAACTATAATAATAAAAGCAGTTCTCCTGCAGGGATTCTTAGGAATATATAAACAAAACGCTGTTATCTCTGTAACACATACAAAAGTAATGAGTCACATCCAAACACCTTATATCCTATGCAAAATATTCCGTTTCAACTATTCAGGTTATGTTCATCCTGATCTCCTTGTTAAACTACCAATGCATAGCCATTTTAGAAAGAGAACCCAATAAAGACTGTCAGTATTCTGGGCTATCTCTCCAGTTTCTAACCATGTCTGATGACTTTTCTTTACATGGTAGATGTCTACACAACTGGGTATCATATTTAAACAGCTTTAAACACTGTTTGCATAAGTAAGGTTTCAGGTTACTGTGTACTCTTCAATGGGCTTTTAGATTTCTCTCGTCTTTGCTTTGATAATCACACTCAGAACACTGCCAGATAACTTTTGAATGAGTAAGCACATGATGTACAAGGTCCCCTTCAAAGAAGAAACTGCGTCCACAGTTTTTGTGGTTGCAACAGTGCATTCTGGTCTTCCTGTGGCTGATAGAATGAGTGTCGTGATCACTTTCAAAAACAAATACCTTTTCACAGTGGTCACATGGATATTTGGCCTTTTTCTTCTGAATGTAACTATGTTGGCACAAAGTACTTGGTGTGTTAAATTCCTTGTGACAAGTATCACATTTAAGCGGTGGATGTGTTTTTTTGTAATGCTGATTCAAAAGCGAGGACTGATGGAATACTGATTCACATGCAGTACATTAATAGTTCCGTACTCTGTTTGATTTGGGTTGCTTTGGTATTCCAAACGTCTTACTTTTAAATTCACTTTTTGTTTTTTTCACAGGTTTAACATCTCCATCATCAGTGTTGTCATCGACTTTGTTTTCAGGTACGTCACCAGGCGATGGAATATAATCAACAGTAGTATCACTGTCCATGGGCTGAATAGGCTTGTTATCATCTGTGTTTTTTTCTGCTTTTGTTGGTGTCTTGATTTGTTGAAACAATGGGTAGGATCTCGTTAATTTTTGATTGACTGTTAAATTATCATCCTTGTCAGTGCGATTGTTCACTATTTTCTGTTGTGCCTTGAGTCTAGTTTTGGAAGGTTCTCAGAGATCTTTCTATGATTTTGCTTTCTTTTTTATTTTCTTTGGTGAGGCACAAAGACCCCGGTAAAACTTGTTTGCACTAGTGTTCCTTCTTTCGCGTGCACTGTGGTATGTTCTCTTAAGAGGCTTCAAACAGTGCCCACCGATCATCGTGAAGTAAACACCTTGTTTGGGAGAATTTTCAGAGTCTGTATCCACATTGGAGTTTTCTATAGCTGAAGAGGAGCCTCTCTCCTCCTCAAGGTCGGAATAAGGATCAAGACAGGTCCAATGTGTTCTGTTCCAGTATTTGACCATTTCTGATTCTACTTTATCAAGACAAATGGATACCTTTCTTTTAAGGGCTAAAGATGTCAGATACTTGTCAAAATCAATTTCATATGGACGTGGCAGTCTTTTGTTTTCACTTGTTGGAGATGCGGAATCCAGTGAGTCTTTCTTTGTTGTCTGTTCTTCATCTGGTTCTGTTGTTAAGGCTACTTCTAACAGGGCTCTCAGCTCAAGCCTTGTAGGGTAACATTTTTTGTTAATCTGTAGTCTGTCCATGACTTTTTTGGATAACTTTTCTGTTAAGTATTCACAGATACGTGTATGAAGTTTCTTAGGAGTATAACTCACAGGAGAAACTTCAGACTGGTTTGAATTGTTGAAACAAGGTTCTATGACAGGTGTTGTACTCACAGATTTTTCTGATTGTTCTACCTCTGTAGCCGACATGTTAACTGCATCTGTATCTTCAGCTACTGATGGCTGTGTTGTTTTGGGTTCTTCAGCTTCTGCAGAAGTAGTAATTCCTGTATCCACAGTATACGTGTTTTGGGCTGTGTCCGATTCTGCTATGGGTACTTCTGCTACTGTAGTATTTGGCGTATTGGACACAACAATTATATCAGAGTGTGGGTCTTCTGCTACTGAAGAGGATGTTATTTTTGGTACTTAGGCTGCAGCAGGAATTATACCGTGTGGTGTTTGTTCAACAGGTTTTAATGCTTCTCCAGTACGAGAAGTTACTGATTTTGATGTATGTTCCGACTCATAACCTGATTGATTAATGAGGTTTGGTTCATGGCTTGATGTGTTGAAACAGTCTACAATCAGTGTCATATCCATTGAAGCATTTATTGCTGAAGTTCAATTGTTACTATTCGGTACTTTCTGTATTGTATTCGAGTTTGATGGAGTAATCTGTTCTTGGCTTGAAGAGTTGAAACAGTCATCTTGACAATCATATGTCATAACAACACTTCTGATCACAACTTGTCCTTCTCTGCAGTATACTACATGAGGTTTCGCTGTGTCTGTGTGGTAGGGGGTTGGCATGCTTATGCTCCATCTTGTTAATTGTTGAGAGAGGGAGCCAGGATCCATGGTGTAATGGTTTGGTCCAGATGTACTTGGCATTGGCTAACCGCCTTCTATGGCGGGGGGTGCAAACTTTTTGGTGTTATTGCTAAGATCCAAGGGTTTAGTTTTCCCTTTACGTGAATGTGGTTTAACAATTGGAAGTGGAGGTAGGATTGATTTGGGCACTGCAATCATAGGAAGTCTTCTGAGTTCTCCATATAGATTACCACCTAAATACACAAGATGTAAGTCACAGATACTAAGAAGCTCCTCACTACTTATCGGTGAGTCAGTGTTCACAGTGCTCCAAGAGCAATTGTGAGTATATACAATGGTGTGTCTGCAATGTATCCTACTAAGCATGTAGAGCATTAATTCATCACACATAGTTTCGTCCTTCTTCATTTCATCCATCCAGCTATCCAAGTTGGTGAAGTTCATATGTAATACTACAGTTCCTATATGACCCCATAATAGCTTGTCCTGTTCTACTATTTGTAGTACACTGGCTCTTAACTCAGGGGGATCTTGACCGGAGTATTCTCCGAATATTTCAAGGACATGTGATGGATTTGCACCATATTCATTGAAGCATCTATGAACATCAATCCAAAACTTCTTACCCATAGGTGTGTTCTGGAATAGTTCTAAACTTACGGCATCATGTTCTGACAGGCATTGTACATATTCAAGGTAGTTATTTCCACAAAAGAAACTCATAATTTCTTTCGTGATTTCATTTTCAGCTGCCATGTTTGCACCCATTTTGTATGCATGCGCTGGTTTACAACATTAACATACTGTGATGGAATTTACATTGTTTACAATTGGGTGTAGAACAATGTTTCAACTAATCACGTCATCAAGGAGTATTTATACCCGTTTTACCAAATCGAGTCAGATACACTTGTTAGTATCATTTCAACTAATCAATACTCTTTGTTTGGTTTCAAATAATCAAGTTGAACATATTCACTTATAGTCATCTAAGAATGTGTTTTTTACTGCTTTTACCAAGCTATGAGATTCTATGAGATTCTTGCGCATGTTTTCATAATCTGTTGGTCCTCTCACAAATATACTGTTTAGGTACAGATTGGTCTTAGCTCTAGGAATATTGGGAATTGACTTTCTCCTAGTTTGATATTTATGAGATTTTACTAAACTTCATCCATTTTGATCTAGTTCTACTGCACTCATGATTTTGACTGGTAGTTCCTTATTTAAATATTTATAGCCAATTTGATATTCTCCAGTTTGATTAAGTCTTCTACCTTAAGGATTGAAAGACTTTTATTAGTTTCGTTTTTGCCAATTAGCTTTAGGCATTTGTTTTGCATTACCTGATGTCTTTTTCTATCCTGAGCTGTAATAAGATTACCCCATGTGCCCAAACAGTATGTGAGATGACTCTGCACATGTGAAAAATAGATAATTTTTTTTGCATGTATATTTAATATTCTTTGACCCAATCATAGCATTTGCATGTTTCTCTTCATTTTTAATAACTGTTTGTTTATGTGTTGATTCCAATGTAATTTAGAATCTATCCATACACCTAAGAATTTAGTATAATCGGTACTTTCTAGTCTAATATTATCCACAGTAACTTCAAATTTTTCATTTGATTTCTTCCCGTACGTGAAAAACATACAAATGCTTTTCTTTATATTTAAAGTCAATTTGTTTGCTTTAAACCAATCCATTAATTGTATTAGGTCATCTTGCAGACACCATTGGAGGTACTTTTTGTTTTTATGACTTTTGTACAATGTGGTATCATCAGCAAACAATATAGTATCAGAGTGTGTTAAATTCAAGGAGAGATCATTACTATAAATGATAAATAACAGAGGCCCTAGGCACGAGCCTTGTGGCACTCCGAAGTCAAATTTCATATAGTCAGATGATTCTTGACTAACAGGATTTCCAGCCAAGCATTTGACGGATAATTGTTGGTTAAATAGGTAGCTTTTGAACCATTCTAAAGCAATACCTCGTATACCGTAAAGCTCCAGTTTTCTTAGCAATATGTTGTGATCCAGTGTATCGAAAGCCTTTGATAGATCAATAAAGACAGCTGCAGTATTTGTCTTATTCTTGTTTTCTTTTAATATCTTTCCTACTAATTCTTGTATGGCATTCTCACAGGAGTGTCTGTTTCTAAAGCCATACTGACTGTTATATAATTGCTTTGTTTTGGATAAAAAATTGTAAATTCTCTTATATACCACCTTTTCAATTATTTTAGATAGAACTGGTAGTAAAGATATAGGTCTATAGTTCGTGCTGATATCATGTTCCCCTCCTTTAAAGAGGGGTGTTATATCAGCATATTTCATGCAATCTGGAAAAACCCCGTCAGACATTGACCTATTTATTGAAATCGCTAATGGTTTCAGTAATAGGTGACACCATCCCAACCAGAACTGATTTTGTTTGCAAACCCATCTATAATTTTTAACACTTCTAATTCATTTGTAGGGTAGAGGAAAACACTGGATTCATTTCGACTAATCTTGCCAAGGTAGGTGTTTATGTCAATATTACTTTTGTTGATTTTGGAGGCATACTCTTTACCGATACCGGCAAAGTATTGAGCTAAGTGGTTCACGATTGCTTTGGAGTTCGAGATCTCAATGTTGCTTACTCTTAGTTTAGGAATTACATTTTGTTTATTGTTGGTGCTACACACAACATTATTGATCATTTCCCACAACTTTTTAGTATTTGCCTTGTATTCAACACACCTGTTCACATAATATGTAACCTTACGGTGTCTTTTCAACTTTTCTATAAGTCACATATTGGTTTCTATTAGTATCGTTTCTTTCAAGCAAGTACTTCTTGTATAATAGTAATTGTTTTTTGAAACATTTCAATAAACCTGGTGTGATCCAAGGTTCCTTTATGCCTCGATTTGTTGAAATGGTTTTGACCTTTTCTGGGGCTATATTATTTAACTCGTTAATAATTTTTTCTTGTAGAACTTTAATACTTTCATTAGCATTACAATTTTTAAGAAGTAATTCCCAATTTACATTTTCTAATGATTTAAACAATCTGCATAAATTCTTTTTGTCTAGTTTCCTATACTTTTGTTGGGTAGACGGACTTCTATCGAGACAATTTTTGATTACAGATACACACAGCAAGTGGTCACTTAGATCACTTATAATAATACCACTGATTTGTTTACTGTACAAGTTTTCACTTAAAATAATATTGTCAATTAGCGTTGCACTGGTATGTGAGACACGAGTCGGTCTACTTATGCTTGGATAATAACCACTATCTAAGATAGATTCTAGGAACAATTGAGTATTCTTGTGTAGGTGATGTTTCAACAAATCAAGGTTATGGTCCAGGCCAATTATTACAGATTTGGTTTTCATTTTTTGTAGATTGGAACAAATCTCCTCGAAATTATTAATGAATTCCTTTTCAGGTGTATTGGGAGGATGATAAATGGAACCCACCACAATCTTTGATTGCTTTGTTTTCACCTCTATAAAACTACATTCTATTATTTTACTTGTGCCTTTGATTGATAACATGGGCTTAAAATGTAATTTATCCTTTACTAGGAAGCCTACACCTCTGCCCTTCTTGTTACATCATACATTTCCATGATAAGTATATCCAGGAATTTTTAATTGGTTTACACTTTCTTTGGTAAGCCAAGTTTCAACTAGTATAATTATATCGGCTCCGTGGTTTGCAACAGAGCAAGCTAAATTTGATAGGTCTGCTTGTTTACTTATGAGTCCCCATACATTCAGTTGCATTACACATAAATCAGTTTCTTCACATGGAATAGATGTACAGTCAGCTTGTTCAATATAATCACAATTGTCAGAGAATTTGAATGATTCATTCTCATAGATTTCTAGCCTTTGATATATAGCATCTAGATGTTCTCTAAGATTATTATTTAAACACATTTTTAGTTTTAGGGGAAGAATGGTCGGCAAAGATCACTACAAAACAAATAACACAGCAAATATGAATTGTATAAATGTACAAGGGATAAACATACCTAGGCATATTTAGTGGTTGGTAGAAGGAGGATGGCGAGGTAGTTTGATTTGTTTCAACTAATCCAGTCCGCATTCAAATATGCATTTCTATGTTACAACTAATCCAGTCAATATTGTATTTCCTGATTAAGAATTATTCAGACAGTGTTTAAACTATTCAGTTAGTTTTAGTCCTGTGCCATGTTCCCATCTTCAAGTGAAGCTGAAGCATTTACTGGTTCTTCATGTTCAGTCATTTCTTCTCGTTGTCTGCGTAGGTTGTTTCAAATGTTTTCCAAGATTTCTCCTAAGATTCCTTGTGATCTCCATTTGCTTTGATCCAGGCAACCATTGTCATGAAGAGGCACCCCAGTACCCCAGACAGAGTCAAAGCTGCTTTCAACAATAGTTTTTCTCCAGTACTAAGCAGAAGATCCTCTAAGTTTTTATTTTGTTTGAATTTAGCTTCAATTCCCCCTTCACATAAGTCCTTGGTATTGCTGGACCAATTTTCATGACGATAGTTTCTAATCTCCTTTGCTGCCTGTTTTGCTTCATATGCAGTGGTACTGTTGAGAATTTTCTCCGATGCATCTGAGTCTTTGAAGAAAACTGCTTTGGCATGCTGAATTAATTGCTCACTCGAGTGATAGTCAATGCCGTTGTACTGGAATTTAGCAAGATGGAAATTGCTAAACGGGTTGATACTGCCAAAGAAGCCTAGGATTTCTGGGTTTGTTTTGCAGTTTATGTTAAATCCACTCAGCTCTTCCGGTAGTTTTCTTAGTGTCTTTGTAGTGTAGCTTACTCCTTTTAACACTAGGGTATCCCCATCCAGACGACATTTCCTGTGGAATTGAGGTAATCTTCTTGCGGCCTTAAAGTAGGGTCTTAAGATTTTCCGTTGTTCTTCAGTCTCCTTGCAGTACTCTCTGTCTATATAGATCCCTTCACATAAGTATTTTCTGTTATTTAATAAGTACTCAGCATCTCCTTTATACAAGAATTCAACTGATACCGGTCATGTTCTCATTGAGTTGTAGTATCCAAGTCTTCTAGTTCCTTTTATATACATTGTCTTTGCAGTTTCAAGTTGTTCATCATATGTTCTTCCAAGAACAGTATCCATAATTATATCATACACCTTTTCTTGTCTCATGGCGTCTGTTTCCAATGCACTTTCTGGAATGCCATGGAGTATGACATTGCATTCCAATAGTTTGTTTTCCAGCTCATTTATTCTTTTTGTTAGTGTTTTATTTTTTACTTCCACTTTGGTGACTCTTTCATGTAGTAGTTTATTCTCTTCTTTCAGGTGTGCCGCCTCCGTGATGTCTTTTTTGATTTCAGTTTGAGATTTCAGTAGATCATTTATGTCATTTTGAATTGGTTCTAGCAGCAATTTAACAGCTCCCATTATTAGCCTTCTCATCTTCTCTTCCTCTGCAGTGAGTACTTCTTCATCCATTGTGTTTTTGTCTTGTTCTTCTGTATTGTGGGTGGTCATGACGTTTTGTTGTTTAGACTCTCTGTCTTGTATACCACTCGGGTGTGATTTTCTTTTCTGCGAGGATGATCTTGTACGATTTTCTTTCCTTTGTTCTTTAGGTAAGGAACAGAATGTTTTGATGCTTGGTTGAGTTTGAGTTTCTTCTGATTCCTTCACTTTTTGTTGTTGGCTCATTTTAGTGGATTCGTTTCAACTAATCAGGATTGCGTTTCAACTAATTGAGTCCTTTCACCATTGAGTTCATTTAGTTCATCTTTGCTCACATTAGCATGTTTGACATTTACGCACTTTCACTATGTCTTCAAACAATTCAATTATCGTTCACTCTAACATTTTATTCTCTATTTTGATGACTTATATATAAATCCAAACCGTAGTTTCCATTCCCACTTAATCTGTATACATTTATACTTCCTTTACACTCCTCACTTTGCCTCCCACTACCTTTGTAACACACTTATTCCATTATTTTTTATTTCAGCTGAGACGCGTCATCCTCCATGACACACCATGTACATTAGGTCTAATTAATAATGTCATATTAATAAATTGTATAATATTTAAAACACATAGAGGTCCATAAGGAGTCTTGCATCTGAGACAAGTGAAGTTCATTAATTGCAATCAAATTCTAGGCAATATTGCAGATCAGAATTAAAAAGCATTTATTGATTCAGTGGGATTCACTGATTTGAATTATCTTTTGAAAAATGGTGAAATTAAATAAAAATAATCTCCGGATCCCAAAATGAGAAGATTTGATGAAGTGCACAAAATGATTAATATGTTTTCACAGTTCTATCACACATAATGAGATGAATTTTGACATTTTGTATCATGGTCATTGAAAACCCTGAAAATGCTCATAAAATAGCCAAGTTTGATGACCTTCATATGTGACATCAAAATTGATCTTATTAAGTGTGATCATCATTGTGTCAAACAATTTTTTTGTGAACCTCCTTCGTCAGTGAGCTGTTTGACTTTTTGACATTTGACATCATTTTTATAGTTTGGCATCTTTTGACATTGTGACACATTTTTGACATATTACTCAAAACACCTCAGCCCATCACAGGGCTATTTATGGACACTAATGATTCAGCTAGAATCAATAGAACATGACTCAATAAAGATCATAAAGCCTCAGACTTGCACTGGAGGTAATTTCATTCTTTTGCCAGAAATTTTTCACAAGCTTTCAATGTCAATATTGTATAAAATTGTCAATTTTTTTTTCTTATTTACGAAAATTTCGACTGTCAACGTTAAATTTAAAAAAGAATACCCAAAAACAGGAGAGTACATCTGTTTCAAACAATATTAGCCTTACAAATTTATTGTTACTTTTGGTGGTATTTGTTCTGATCAATCACTGTCCCGTACGTCTCCACGACATAGAATATTCATCCACTGGCTGAGCTCTTCTGTTTAAGTTGAACATATTCCTGTCGACATCAATACATTGGCATATTTAATTCAGTTTTGAAACTGCAAATGTGTGTGTCAAATGAATATCAAACTAATTTCTGAAAGAAACATTCTTCTTTGTGAAACAAAAGTTTCATTATCTGTAAAGTGTTTTTTACTTTCACGAAATGTCTCAGTCAAAAAGTTTCAGTTATTTTCAATTAATCAAAGAAAAGGTTGGCAAATCTCAAAAGTTTTTCTCAACTTGTGTGGTTTTTGAAACAGAATATTCATTTGAATCTATGCAGATATATACACATATGTATTTGATACAAATGCACTAATTACTCTACATTACAGAATTAGTCAAGCAAAGAGATAAAGAGTAAGGTAAGTGATGGCTACAATACACAAATAATGAAACCTAGAATAATGCAGACGAGACCGCAGGGTAGACTAAACCATCGTAAGGTTTAAGTGCCTTAACATTTTTCTCAAGAAGACATTTCTGGCAGATGTTGCCAGATCCTGCATAACGAAAACATATAATCTAATTAAGAAAATCTATAATAGAAGAGAAACCTGAAAAATTAGACAACTCTTATTTCCAAGATTTCTCATATTTTAAATTTTTCCCTCTTTATATTTTCATGATTTTTACCGACTGCGTACGTAGTACGAGAGAAGGTACTGTTTTCACAGGTGTTTGTCTGTCCACGGGGGGGGGGTTACTCAGTCCCAGCTTGGGGAGGGGGGATACTCAGTCTCAGCTGGAGGAGGTACTCAGTCCCAGCTGGGGGGGTACTAAGTCCCAGGTGGTGGGGGGGTACTCA
>JBCAUG010440337.1:0-15856 GCA_038406175.1 Haplosyllis leylae
TGAACACAAGATCACACCACAAATAAGACCACAACAAGAAAAAACAGCTCTGCATGAAGCCACCTGGCTTTCTTGTTAATGTTTACCCAGCTAATTTTTAAGAACAAGCTACAGGAATGTGAACGCAACAGTTTCCACATAACCGCTTCTGATTGATCACTTGGTGCCCATTGAATAGCACGTAATGTTCAAAAACTGCATCACAAAACTACGCAGACCTTTCCACACAGACACTTCCAATTCTACTTAAGGCACAGGATATTCGAC
The DNA here is from genome assembly GCA_038406175.1 of Haplosyllis leylae. Classification (NCBI taxonomy): domain Eukaryota; kingdom Metazoa; phylum Annelida; class Polychaeta; order Phyllodocida; family Syllidae; genus Haplosyllis; species Haplosyllis leylae. The sequence goes on from JBCAUG010440337.1 coordinate 268, forward strand.
GCACAAAGAAAACAGTTGTTCTTTGATCTGGCTTATTTCCAACATATCCTGTTGGGCAGAATAAAGCATTCGCAGCTATTACACAAAACAAGTTTTTTCATGTTCGATTGCCTTCTATTGCGCTAACTCTGATCTCTTATTTTCTAAATGTTACCATTTCAATTTTTAGACGAAGATTTAATCACAGCATGAAAATATATTGTTTTGGAACAATGAACTATCACATCATTTGCATCTCTTTGCGCTGAAAGTTATTTCCCAAAATAACACGACAGATATATTTGTGCTGCTAAAAGAGGTTCAGCATAATTTTTTTGAGGAGCTACATTTTGTGTCAGTTGGCGTCATGAGGTCTGAGGATGCCTTCACAGACTTGTATTTTATTCACTTCAAGCAACGCCAAGACAGTTCAATGAGGCAATGCGTTTGAAAATGAAACGACAATTGCTCTACTGGTCTTCCAGCTTTGTCATCACAATGATACGCGTCACTTTTGGACTCGTGAAAGACGAAAAACAACTCTAATTGCATGGTTTTATGTCAGAATAGGAACGGATTTCACTAATTTGTGAAATTATCAACACAAGATAAAATATCTAAAACGTAGTTGGTGATCTTATCTTTACCTTTTAAAACTGTATGTCAAATTGATTGGCTAGTGTGGCGTAACAAATTATTCAGATAATGAAGGATAGTTATTTTTTTCTTCAAAAATTGTGGCAACTAGGCTCTACAGCTATCCCTTATTCGGTACCAGCGATCCACTACGAGATTATTTACTTCGACTCTTTGTTCATTTGTTGCTGCACAATATTAACATTGTCAAATTTAGTAACTTTTAATTAGGCACTCACTATCTCTATCAAAATCTGGATTTTGCGCGTACCACGAAAGAAAAGCACACCTGCACTTCCAAAAAGCGCATTTAAGAAGTACTATTTCAAAGACAAAGGGGTACTTCAATTTTAGAGGCACATGGTGAACTTGCCCAATTTCTTACCAAGCCACTAGTGAAGTTTCTTTGCTCATTTTATTTTTTTATCTAGGTTTTATTCCCAAAGTCAATTTAACTCCAAAAAACCCTCTGAATAAAATCTGGCCAGAAAGTGTTGATGCACTAGTCAATTTAAGTGAACTGCCTGTTCCGCTCTTGCAGTACATTATGTTGGAACTCTCTCACCTCACCCCGGCACTTTCGATCCTGTAATTTTCTACTTACTGCGTTGGATTAATCCATCAGGACAATGCAAGCACTTTTACGCATTACTTCAATCTCAAAGTGATTTATTACAAGCGATAATATCTTATTATTACACGAAGATCTAATAACTCCGACATAAGCTATGCCAAGCCGCAGTCCCTTCTCATAACAATTAAATTGTAATCTGATCTATGCGCTCTCTCCCTGCTGCCTAATTAAAAGTTACTAAATTTGAACCTAATCTACAAAGAATGAGGGGAAAGTTCCTGTAATGTCTGATCTGATTTATTTGACGCTCCTTTGTTATAAATAATAATTAGAGACGGAGTTACTTGGCTTCCTTTCTGATTAATAAACGGCTTACTGTTCTTTTGACGAAACCTTTGATGTCTCTTAATTTACGCTTTAACATTTGACATTTGACAGCTTAGGACCACTTGGCAATTTTTGTTCCAGAAATGTTCACATTACTGTAAAAAATATTGTTCTGAAACAAGGAGTCAGCGATGAACTATCTGACAAATTTGCAAAATACGATTATTGCTTGGCTACGATCTGCAGTTCTAACTGATTACATTCTATTCAATAAATCATACATATATATATATATTTGTATATATTTTACGTACATTCGCACACATATAACTATCCTGTTCAAACAATATTCTCGTCTTAGATTGAGCAGATTAAATGTTCCTCATCCAGAGAAACTAAGGAAGGATCAGCACGAAATGAAGGGTCTAAGGAGAACAGGCATCCGTCAACATTCAAAGAATTAGATTCTTTCATCCTAAATACTAAGGAACTAAGGGTAATTCAGCATAGAGAAAGTGTGGATGCGATTAACATGCGGAATTTGTGGATGAAAGAACAAAAATGAAAGGTTAAGTCTCAATGCTTATAGCTATATCTATTCTTTTACGACGAGAAATGTAACTGCAAAACGCAGAAAAGTATTCACTGTCAAATGTCAAAGTACTAAATATTTCTATCTTGTTTAATTGTGTGATATCTTATGGACAAAACAAAGAATAGAATTGGTTTGCCGAAATGCACACGAATGTTTCAATCTGGAACTGAAGTTGCCAGCAGAGATTACTCCATTTCAGCACGGTCAGTTACAGGTCCTCTTTGTGCAATTCCTGAAACATTATTTGGGAATCGTCACGAAACAAGAATAAAATTGCTGACTGGGACGGTAGGTTAATCGCTTAATGATCATTCAACAACTCTAAATACCGAATAACCGAACTTTAAATCTCTCTAAATATCCACAAACTCATTCCTTCCGACACTTTAGTTCTACTAAAGATACGCAGAGCGCTTTAACCGACAACACGATTGTTCTCCATTACCAACTGGATGTTATGTATAGAAACATAAACTACCTTTTGAGAAACGTAATATCATTTTCATCATGTACTTGACACGAGTCGGGCGCTATTGTGAAGACAGCCATCACCGGTAGCAGTTACACAAGTCTAAGACTCAAGTGAACACAATAGATATGTTGTGTTTTACGAAAGTACAATTTATTTTTCATCAAAAAACAAATGTTGACTCGACTTCACACGCCTACATGAATAAGGAAAGACAACATTTCTTTTCTGCCGATGTAAATTAGCTATCTGTGAACAAATTAAAATAACGTGACATACCGTTGGAAAGTTACAACACTGGATTAGCAAGGTGAAGAACACAACTGACTGCTGACTGTTCGAAGCTGGGTGTTGCAAGAAATGTAACACACCTGACCAAACCAAGCAAACCAGATGTACATAACTGATTGATTTATTTTACTGACATTTTGATGAAATCATTCACACAACTATATTTTAACTCTGCTTTCATTTTTCACACAAAAAGCTGGACGTCAGAATCTGTCGCTCTGCGGGTATATCAGACATGTGTATCTTTTCATCTCAAATTGATATTGTATATAGATACAGATACATCTGACAAGAACACAGCGAGTTTCAGTCCATCGAGTAAGGTCCATGCCAAGTTTTATCCGAATCACAAAAATGTTACATGTCGGATCAATGTGAAATCATTCAAATTCCGTCAATTTTCTGGAATAACTTCCATAATAACGAACTGTAAAATGTAACAACTCTAAATGCCGAATAACCGAACTGTAAATCTCTTTAAATATCCACATTCTTCTCTGATGCAGTCTTTGCTGGGCCTTTGGTCTAGATAAACAGGTTTAACATTGGTGTGATAATCGGTGATGATAACATGTGAAAAGTTGAAAATTGCATGTCGTGTTATGAGGTGACGTTGTCGTAATACGTCAAATATCTTCTTTAAATGTGAAGGAGCAGAGACTAGGTCACCTTTGATATCCTACACTACCAGTAATTATAAACTCTAAAAACTATTTCCACTCCATACAAATTGCACAGGTCTCTGATCAATGGCCTTTCAACTTCATATCTTCATATCTGAGGTTGGTTGTGTACAATTTTATTGTGTTCTTAAAGAGGGCTACAGTTAAAAACATGGGCTTTAAATGTGTGGAAAATATTTTAAATGCCACACATTTCCGTAATGAGCTCATGTGCAATCTGTTGGCATTAAGCACTGCCATTGTAAAGAAATGGTCCAAAATTGCTTCGCCAAATAGGCTCTAGTTGTTCAAATTTGTGTTAGTCTGTAGCACGCCCGGTACCCGCGCATCTTTACTAATTGTTCTTTCCGGTGACTTTCTGATATTTGGAGAAACATCATGTTGAAATCAATTTCATAAAATTGGTAAGTTAGTTCTTCAACATATGACACAGTAGTCGCATTTTAAGGGACCAAATTTTTCTCAATTTCTACTGAAATCCTCAAGCAAGCTCCTCCCAATATGCCTGTACTGCAATCAAAAGAGCGCTTAAGTTTTACATTTTGATTTTTAAGTCAGCTATTGTGTCTGCACAACTGTGCTAAAGAGATGGTAATGGAAGACATTTCTGTTGAAAAAATTACAAACTGTCTATTTCTCCTTGCTCATTTCCAACCTCGTTGAACTTGAGAGCAATAGCTACCAGTCAGCTGTTTCTGAATTCTTAAAAACATCATTTTAAATGTTGCTTCTGTATAATTTCTGGAAGCAACATCTGAACCTACATTGGAAATGCCTTTTAAGATCGGATGCGGTTTCCAGAACCGACATGGAAACATTTGAAATAATATCAGACTGTATCAATACCAACAGCTGCGGCAAAGACTGTATTATGATTTTTCTTCATGTTTTTATCTTTTGAAGTTTCAACATATTAATTTTGTTTAAGATATCTATTTTCAATAACAATGTAGTAAACGTTCATTTAATAAGTATTCTTGATGTGTCACCACACTGCGATAGATTTCTTATATTTCCCTTTGGGGTTTTTGTGAAAGAAGAAATGTACTGAAAAGGAAGATGATTTCCTCTGTGATGTGATGGCCCAGACAGCAGACACAATAAATTCAACTTTGATTGACAGTCGCTGTACTTAAGACAATTGTCGTAACGTGCAATAATACCCATGAGATGTATTCCAATTAAATCGAAGGATATGAGAAAAATAAAAATTGTGTGAAATAGGAAGCTCCATAAAATATTAATGTTTTAGCAAAGAAAATCATCAATGATACTTTGCACTCCCTCGTACTATGATGTGTATTGTTTTCACAAACAAGTGTATTTCCAAATAAAGCTTTCGTATTTGATTTAAAAGATTTGATAGATCAGGGGCTTTGGATAATACAGCATTAAAGGTGTAAAAAGGGTCAATAATCTATACCCGAAGATTGTGACATTTGATTTATTCAGATCAAGAAATAGATCACTAATCAAACAAGAAAGTCCTCCTGCGTGAACGCAAGAGGCATACCACCCGCTGCGTAGCAAGTGCTCCCCCTAGCTGTGGGCCTGAGTACCCCCTCCCCACTTTCCCCCTGGCTGTGGGCCTGAATTCGCCCCTTCCCCCCGGCTGTGGGCCTGATATCCCCTGCCCCCCTTTCCCCCTGGCTGTGGGCCTAAATGATGTCATGAACGTAGTCCAAATGCTGTCTCTTGACGTTGTAAAATGACGTGATGGCAGCATTGTGTGTAAACAAATCCCAACTAATGACTGGAGCCTAAAGTAGGCCTACTCATCATCAAAACTGACAAGGCAGAATAACAGAATGTTATGGCCCCCGATTGCAACCACTATGCTGGCTCTAACGAGCCAGCAATGACAATGAAAACTTACAACGACAACAATTATGCAGTTCATTGGCGTTATGGATAATGTCACACCTCAATGTTATTTTCACAGATCACACGAAGTATTCATTTTGATCTACCGTGGGCATGCATTTTAATTACCGATCACGTACATTGTACTAGGGAAGGTAATGTTTTCACAGGTAACTGTCATTATGTTCATAGCCCCTTCCCCCAGGAAGTTAGGTAGATGACCCACCCTGCCCCTTCCCCTGCCCTTCCACTGGCTCAGGTAGGTGGGTGACCACTCATCCCACCCCTCCCCCTAAGCTAGGCCTGATGAGCATTTCTAGGATGATCAGTAAGGAAAAATGAGGGATGAGGATCGTGAAATGAAAGCAGTTCAAGCCACATAGAACGGAAGCTCATTTCTACAAATATATTTATTAATCTTTTCCTATTCACGAACACTGGTACCAAAATGACCTCGATATGATTGTGATAACTGGTCAAATAACCAAAAATCCCTATTTTTTTCAAAATTCTACAAAGTAAGCTGATGAGATAAAGAGACATGGAGGAAGTACTCGGATTGTGACAGTTGCTAATTTGCAAGACATTTGACAATTAATGCAATCACCATGAATTGACTATGAAGCTGGTTCTTATATTGCCTGGATTGGCCTGTCAAATAAATCTACAATTAATGATTCTGTTGGCTACATATCCTATTGAAAGAGCTGTTAACTTTGATTGGGCCGAACTAATTAGGTTCATCCACACATACATTTATCTCTTCTGATTTATACCAAAAACAAATTAATTTCCGGAAGATACAAAAAAGAAATATGAAACAAAAAAATAAAAAAGCGTTGTTTGATGAAAATCCAACCACTTCTGTGTACTATTATCTTGTTACATCAATATGGAAGATTAACCATGAAAGGGATTACTAAATAAAGGAATATTTCGAGTGGAACTTGTATTTTGGCGTTAAATGCTGAAACCCTACCAATTAACATACATTCATTTCCTGTTAATTTCCTTTTGGCTTTGGAAACACATTGGTCTCTCAGATCTGTGAAGACTGAAAACGTGTCCTACCTTTAAAGGAAGGAGTTATTTCACTGGAAGATATTGTGGCATAAAGAGTGCCTTGTGCTCCTAAGTATTCATCTCAGCTTGGAATAAATGTTGCTCGTTTGTGGAACATCATTGCAATATGCGATTGCTCTTAAAATGGATCTGATTATTCTATTGGCTCAATTGACTTGTCAAATAAGACAACAATAATAAGAATCCTATCTCAATGGATAACAAAATTTTGTTACTCATGATCCGTGTGTTACCAGACGGGGATTTGGTCACGAGATCACTGAAAGCTAAAAAATTAGTTTTTCCATTTCGGGCGCTATCGAAAACGACCACACGATCAAAAAATTACTTACTGCTTTCTTCATTTAGTTATTGATATTTGCATGATCTTCATGATGTGAAAGCTTTTCTGAATTCAACTATCTTGTTATAATTGGTCTGAAATTTGAGGCAATGACTGGTTAAAAAATTGAATATTAGAATGTTATTACAGTTATCAGCTTTGTATTCACTCTTTGTTAGGAAGCGTAATTTATAACCCTCGACAGCAATTAATATTTTATTCTTCTCGATGCCTCCAGGAGCGTATACCGGAACACTTTCCAAGGTACAGTTTAATCAAGTTTCCTCCGATAAGCCCACATGATATCCGGTAAAGGTTTTGCTTGGAAAAAGGTATTACTAATTTTCCGGAAAATGCGCCCTAATCGCACAACAGATCTTTATTTATATAAAAATATCGAACGGAATCTTTTATGCTTGTTCTAAAGTACTACCGTGCACTTCTAAAACAAAGAACCTTCTGCAAAAAGCATTTCCGCAAAAAGAAAACTACACAAATAACCCGTATTGATGTACACTGCCTTTACCATTTCAGTTTTCAAGTCATTGATTTCTCCTGGTGCTACTAGACTCCTTATCTGCCAATGTACATATCCTGAAAATTCTGTTTGTTATCCACTGAAGCAGTACAAGGATAACGTACACAATATGTGACAGTTTCAGTCGTAATTATGGCTTGATATAGCATCCTTGACTTGATGGATTACGGGGATTACAGCATGGGGCATACAACTCATCTGTGAAAGTAAATTTCATTTTGCCAAACCTAACATTAATATTTGTACTGCAAAACATAAACACATCACAACTCATTTCAAAAAGAGTGTCAGCAGTTTAGGATTGAATTATTTGTAATTGACACCAAAAATAAGATTGTAGCTAACAATATCGAAATGAGTATTATTCCTCAAATCGGGGAACACTGTCTATGGGTAAAAAAACGTGAAGTTCTGTGACAGACAGACATAGGATATGTCCAAAAGTGGAATGAAAAACATATGGCATGCAGAGAGGATGTCTGGACACATAAGCGACACCCACTTGTAAAGACTACGAGACCTCTTTGAGGAGCAAATTGTGTAATCCTCCTTTTGACAAACAAAGGATATTCACACGTTTTCAAGTTACTTGGAAAATGTCAGACTCAACTGGAGCTTTAGCTAATTTTAGCTCCAGTAAAAATAGTTTTCATTCAATTGAAATCTACGTAGTGGATGTTCAATCTAATTTAAGCAAATAATGCGAAGCCTTGTAAGAAATTTTGATGTCATCAGAAACTCGACAAGACGTCATTAAAATTCACATGAGAAGTGTCAATCAGCAAAGAAATACGAAGTGTCTTTGATCCGATTGCTTGTGGCAAGTTCTCTTTTGAAATTCAAATGGTTGATTTCTTTCCTAGCGTGGTTTTAATCAGTGTGTCCTGTTTGTCTGAAAATTTTCACCAAAATGCAATTAGTTTCGCAACCAACCACAATTTGATGTCCTTAACAAACTACACCCAATAGAAAAAATACAAAGAAGAGATGTTACCTCCGCATCTTGATTGTAATATAATGGGCAGCCATCACATAAAAATCTCATTAGATTGTGGCTGACAGTCTCCACAAGGTATAGATTTGTTGAAACATTAAATTGCACCCAATGGATTGAACCTAATTAAATCTAACACGGCCATTACAATAGCTGTATGATCCTGAGAGGTCTGAAATAAGATATAATAAAATATTCATCAATCTTATTTCGGGCCACTCAGACATGAAATCATGATAACGTATGAAGTAGAACATTTAGCGGATGCTTTCCTTCGTAATTGTGATTCTCGAGTTGTCGACTTAGTTATAATTAGACAAATAATTTGACGGGATTTGTATGAACTATTTTTTTTTAAAGATTTGCATTCTGTACAGTTGGTCCTCTGTATATGAACTTTTCCGGCGCATTTATGTCAAATCTGTCTGATAATTTCTTTTTGTTCTGTCGACAGAAAGTTATGTGGTCACTTAATTGTTTCAATCATAATTCAAGAACTGCAATGAAATATTCTCTTCTCAATCAACGGCAATGTGCCAATCAGATCCAAAAACCACGAAGAACATGCCCCTTCACAAGTCCTGTCTGCTGGACATCTGGCACTTTGTGAAACGAGTGAAGTTTCACACAAAAGCACAGATATTTATGCAACATGATTATGGAAACTAAGGAAATGTTTGTTAGCTGAAAAGATTTCGAGGAGTGAGAAAACCACTGACATTCTTTGAGTTCCCACACTGCCAAGCTATAAATATTTATTCGCATTACTGAAAACGTAATAAACTACATATATGACTACATTTAGGACGCAATATAATACGAGTTGTCATTGTAAATTGCTTATGAAATTCCTTCTTGCCTGGACTGTTTTGTCAAATAAGGCGTGGATTAATCAGGCCTTTCTCAGCATATCCCACAGAAAGAGCTGTTAACTTTGAATGAAGTCATTTAATTAGTTGATTACTTTATTCATAAGTCATCATTCATCTTTCCACATGAGGGTAATGATCAGACGGTGGATATTTCACACACCACAATTTCTTTGTGATGTAAAATATATTACCGAATACCTTAAACTTGTTGTAGAACATTCTTATTTTGAGAATCCGGTAAATCTGATGGCCCATCCCCACGCGCTGCACACAACTTCAGCGCACGTGAGTGAGACAGAGTCAAAAATATAATTGGAGCGCAGTTTCTATTTTGGGCGACTATTTATCATATCTTTTCTTTTGAAATGAGTGTGAGCATTTGGGAAATAAAATTGAATCAGATCATTCTAAATACAAGTGTGATTGACAGGAACAAGATTGAGTTGTATTGATGCGAGGACTGAATTGTACCCAAAGGATTGTGCCTTAATTAATCTACAGCACAGCTATCGGAACAGATAGAAGATCCAGTGTGGTCTCGATTCAGATTAAATATTAATCCATCTCATACTGAGCAACATAGCACAAACATGATAAAAAGTTCATTAAAGGACCTGAATAGTTAAAGTTGACTTCATCCAAAATCTAATTTGTACTTAATTGAGATATATTTAATAACACATGACTACCTCATTTTTGTTATTTGTATTCTTTATTGTTTAACGTTGGAATAGCTCTTGTCATTCTTGCTGGCAGATTCCTTTTCTACATTCAAATCTGGCAAACAAATATAGATAAAGCAAGTTGCACCCTGTGGTCTATTAAAGTCTCCCTCATGATTAATCTACTTCAATTTTAGATTCACGTCCCGCAAGCTAGAGTTAACAAAGCTGCCTAAGTTAATGTTTACTTTGTCTCTGAATCTAGATCATGTCCGTAAATATTCTAATTTGTGATCTTCGCTTCCATGATTTCCTTCATGTGATTTTCCTTCCTTAGTGTTATAATTGCATAAATTGAATTTCATGGCTGGGGCATAATGAGTGACAATGATACAATTGAAGGTGTTCTGACTTTTTGTGTGCTCCAGAAAATATCCTTCACATTTGACTCAGTGCAGCCCGGTAAAAAATATTTTTTATACGTTTTAATGTGAACAACCTGAAACGCTATACCCTCGTTGGGCAACCAATAACACAACATTGTGATCACATATGCTTGGATGTCATAACCAAAATTGTCTTCTTTTTTGGCGCTCAGATGGAGATCAATCTGTGGATCTGGTCTGAAAGCTTTGTTAAAATACTTCTGATCAGGAGTAATACAAACGACTTATCCCTTTTTTGAATCGTTATGGATGCCTAAATAGTTTAACTTTAATCCAAAAACTCATCATTTTATGATTTTCAAAACTTTTTTCAATCCCTCCGGAAATATTCAATTGAGATGATGAAATTCACTTCGACAAAATGGAAGATTAAAAGATGAATGTCATCAGTTGAAAAACTCAATTGAACTAATACAATAACCATTTTTATTGAAATAACTTTAATTTACTGTCTACATATTCGACGTATCAGTTGCAATAGATTTTCTCTCTGAATAGACATTTCCAAAGAGTATGCATCTCATTTCGCCAGTGGTAAACCGAGGGAATTCAAAAATGAAAGAATATAATGCAATGGCAAGGATAAATCAGCAACTTAAACGTGTATTTGTGGACGACCACGGCTAAGCGTCAACAGTGAAAGAAAGTTGTGACAAATAAGCACAAATGGAAACCTCACAAGTTTAGATTGGGCCTCTCCACAGCAATAAAGCTTATTTGACATTACCCTTGGGAAGATGAAGTTTAACAATAAAACCACTCTGCGCAGAATAAGATTACTTCTCACGGACTTTGAAATTGGTTTGATCCAATCAACCACTACAAATAGCAAAGACGTGGGCTAATTGCACACATTTCTACTATGTCACAAAGGTACGTTGATACTAAGACATTCTTTCATGTTATCGACACGTGTATGGACGATCCTCACTTTCAACTTTCCAATCGAATTTTATATCGTGCTACCTCTTGCATCGGAAGTCATTCCCGCCTTTTTCGTATCCTTGGCAAGCTAAAAACTGAAGAAACTTTCAACAGTTTATTTCAGTAAGGGTGTTTTTTTAAAATAATATGGGTTTAAGTCAGAAAAGCGGTAATAGCTCCGTGATAATGTGTGGAGTAGCCTGTCTACAACAATGTCAACATTGTAAGGACACTGTGTGTCAATATTAGCCATGGTTTCATGTAGAATGATAAAACTAATTAAGGGTGCTCTTCATCATGGTTGTCAAGTATGCTGGACGATATATTCAGTCTAGCCTGATAGATCAGGCACTTTGTGGACTTAAAAGTGGCATTTTCTGAGGAATTGGAACAGATAGTCACAATTAGTGAGAAGTATATTGACAATATATTGTACAAGATCTATCCAAGAATAATATCCAAGAATGCAATGATATCCAAGCCTGAATCCAAGAGTCTACAGTAGACCTGGGGTGCGGGATTTGGATTTCATCCTAATGTAAATGGTCTGAGCAGATGTTTAAGCGTTGGCCGGACAACGACGCTTTGTAATCTTTGTCATCAACATTGTCCTTATTTTTACCATTTAATCGGAAGTGTAATAACCTTTTGATTCAGATTATGCATGTCAACAGAAGGGTAATATCTCCAAGAGAGGCAAAGAAAAGCTATCTCTGTGCAATGTTCAAGAAATGAATTTTGGAACCATGTGAATCATACGCCTATGTAAAACCTGAGTCACTCTGATTTTAGTAATATCATATCATTTGGTAATTACGAGGAAAGTAGTTATGTCAAGTCACGAACCTAACAAGGTACAAATTAACAATGAAACGTGCAATGACTTCTATGCGAAAGCTTATTAAATTAAAAGAATAAAATCACACAATACCACATGTATATCCCACTCAAGAATTTCTTAAGAAAATATCACACCTTATGTTTTTGCTATATATATATTTTCTCCGAAATAATTTTCACGGTGATTCATGATAAGAGGAGCTTCTTGTTGAAAGGTTTTTGTAGCACAGAGACCGTTTATACGAGCAGCATTTTAAAGAGAGATAAATATTGTCTACACATTCATGGATGCAAAAGAAAAACATTCAATTTGTACTCAGTTGTCTCCTTTATGTTCCCTTGTGGATCGCTTGTTCTGATTGGATTTATTCTCTGTGTAAATCCAATGTCTTTGGCACACAATGTTGTTTCCATGTTTACAGACATGTTTTCTTGAAGGCTCGTTATTTGACCAAAGGCACGAGTTTATTTTTATTTTATCTGGTATTCTTATTCATTTTCAAAACATGCTTTAGTTTGTGACAGCATGCAAAGTTAAAATTCGAAACTAAGGTGAAATTACACGCGGCAGAATTTTCTTTGAACACTATAAAACAGAAAAGAAAATAAACTTCAGCCTTGATTCCTCTGGGGTTCTGTTCATTATGGTTCCGTGTACACTTTGTGTACGGGAACCATTTGTTGTTGCAGGGAGCTTCTTGGGACAGCATGCTTTTTGCCCGATTTTTTTTTGCATATTTGGACTTGGCATCAAAAGTTTGTCATGCGCAGAACCATTTTGAGCCCCGATCAGGGGCACCTCGTTTCTAATTTGGGCTACCGATCATAAAAGACAAGGACTGTTAGTTGCTAAACTCTTGTTTAATTGCAAAAAGCCTTTCGTGATCTTTACTTTTAGGCCACAAGTTACCAAGATTTTAACAACATGTTCGACACGTAACGCACGTTTCTTCTTCAAAGATACTAATAATAGGAAATGTGAAATTACTAAACAAGAAAGACTGCACCTGTGATAATGAAAGGAAGTCCGTGCGGTGCAGGTCTCAAGTCGTCCTGCACACAGCACTACATACAAGTTGATATCCATGATTCATCCAATGGTTGGGTACCCCTGTTCATCCAATGAGGTGGGGTAGAGGGGTTCACTGTTTCATCAAATAAGGATAGGGGTACGGGGTAACCTTGTTTCATCCAATAGGGGCCAGGGGGTATACCTGTTTTACCCAACAGGTGGGAAGAATTCAGAGGAGTTTGAAGGCACCACTCAGGTCCTGCTATGTGTTCACAGAACACCAGGACTAATAATGATAAAAATCAAGGAGTGGAGAATTCCACTTTGGTGACTCACCAAGTCTAAACTTAATTTATTAGCAGACTTGAGTAAGTCTAAACTTAATTCATTACCAGACTTTGGCAAGTCTACACTTAATTCATTACTAGACTTGTACAAGTCTAAACTTCATTAATTACCAGACTTGTGCAAGTCTAAACTTAATTCATACCAGACTTGTACAAGTCTAAATTTCATTAATTACCAGACTTGTGCATGTCTAAACTTAATTCATTATCAGACTTGTGTAAGTCTAAACTTAATTCATTACCAGACTTATGTAAGTCTAAACTTAATTCATTACCAGACTTGTGCACATCTAATTCATTACCAGACTAATATGCAAGTCCAAACTTAATTCATTACCAGACTTGTGCAAGTCTATAAACTTAATTTGTTACCAGACTTGTGCAAGTCTAATACCCCCTCCCCTCCAAGTTCCTCATTTCTGAGTTTTCTGAAGTTCATTTCAACCCCCCCCCCCCGCACCTTATGTTTCTGATGTTCATTTCAATCTCACTTGGCATGCTCCCCCCCATGTGAAAATAATATCTTTCATCTCGTGTCGAAAAATTCCCAAAATACTCGTGAAACAACCCCGTTTCCATCAATAAGGAACTCTCTACAAGTCGCCAGTAATCATAAAGGCTACCTATGTCGAAAGCATCCAAACGATAACTTAGCTGTCTCCAGTACAGATGCAGCAAACAGGAATTGTAAGAGGCTACCTTACTTTGCTCAATGGCATGGAAAATATCACTAAAATGCGAAACAGTATGTATGTTGGGATTTTTCAAGGTAATTAGGTACATCTACTGGTTTTGTCATGTGCAACTGAAATTCCTTGTTTCAGTTTTTGATACTGAGCCATCTCATTGAACAGGCGCATGATTTTATTGTTTCTTGCAGGTGAATGTAATCGCAACTGTCATCAAATACGCAGGTAAAAGCACATTTGTGTAGTTTAATCAAGCTCATTGTCATGTGAAGCCAAAGGAATTTGTTTGCGATAAAAGACAAATTTCCTGGTGCATTTAATGAACAAAAGATGTAAAATTGAAGCAAAACTGAACCAGCACCGAAGAATTCAATGCAATGCAAGTGTATCAATAGAGACAGTGACGGAATGAATAACAGCATTCCGAAGCCTGACAATTGATTTGTGAAATGAAATTTAACAACTACTGCTACATTTCCATTTAATAATACAATCTTTCATAATTTCAAAAATATTTCTTTTCCGTGAATCACAGTTCCATTGAATACCAACACCCTAGAAAATTTGAAAACAGGGTGAGATTGTATGACAGATTTGTTATCTTTGCTGAAAATATTTTTATTTTTAAGCTTTTCGACACTATCAGTTGTTTTAAAACTCTACAAATTTAACATTGACATTTACTGGACCACAAATCAAACAGCAGATGGGATACTCCAATGTATTTATGAAGAGACGGTACTGTCAAAAGCAGAAATTAAGCAAACAAATAATTACTCAAAGTAACAATGAACGTGGTCAAAGAAAACGAATAAATCAAATTGGTCATTGTTTCTAAGTGAAATTTGCTTGGCAAACAGCTTTGAACATAAAGCTGAGGGTACTTATTGTCTTCGAGGAACCTGTATTTCTGAGTGGCAAAGGAACTGAACAAGCGGTTGTTGCCGGGATTATTGGGAGCCTTTAGACTGATACCATGTGTGTTTGTTGATTAGATCAAATCAATTTCAAAGGTTTCTGACAAGTAATCTTGTTCGATGTGGAGTGGGTTTATTGTAGAATTCCCGTTTTCAAAGGGGATTTGAATAAGCTTTATTGTTATGAAGTAGCCCAATCTAAACTTTTCTGAGTTTTTTATAGACTCATATCAGTATTGCAGTTCTCGTGTTACATGTTCGAACGAGCATTACACTTTGTGTTGCTCAAAATTAGTATTCTCTACTGTCCAACTTCGTAAAAATTCTTTTGGGCGATGCCAAATCGATGCAACAAACCCATGTCCTTTCTCCACAGATTCATCTGACAGTCGAGTTTTCCCTAAATTTATCCAATCATTTGTAACCATTTAGATAATTAGACACCTGATAATGATAAGACTATGAGTTTAAATTTAACACCCTGTTGTTATTTTTCACAAGAAAGTCCTCCTGCGTGAACGCAAGA
>JBCAUG010440448.1:0-15855 GCA_038406175.1 Haplosyllis leylae
GGAATAATCTATATTTGTCGACTGGCAGTAAGGATACATCTGAGAACAGTTACTACAAGTTGGTTAGTTTGTTTCCACCCATTCTGTGAAGTTTTACATGATTCTGTAAATTATTTCTTGCGTTATAGAGAAACACATGGGTGAGGATGATACACTGTTTACAAAACCTCTGGCTGGAAAAGGGTTAATGGTACAAATCAATGAACAAAACTTTTGAATATGTACTACGTGTCAGCAAAGAAGTTACGACGCATAAACTGATCGTTAAAATTACATATGTAGTTTTCACTTGAAAGTCAAGGGATAGGGTGGTTCAAAACATTTAAGAGAATGTTCATGAGAATGTTCATTACTATATTCTGACTAAATAATGACCATGTTGATTTTTCGTTGAACCAGTAGCAAAAGCATGTAAGAACAACAAAGCAGAAGGGATCGTCTTTGGTATGAAAATGGACAGTATAAATCAAGTCCGTTGCTTAGCAATGCTATTTCTGTTTGACCAAGCCATTGAATGGTTCTTGCAGCTCTTCTGCAGCAGGTACAGAAGCTGAGGTCGCCATTGTCTCTTATTTCCAAGAGAAAATATTCGACACGAAATCTCATCAGTTGAAAAAAAAAAATTAAAAGAATGACATTTGCATAATGGTAATAAAAAGTTGTTCCAGCCCTGCGTTGCTTTGACAATAATTGATAACAATTTTCACCTCTTCAATTCGACTTCATAATATACTCTGAATGAGTTATATGTATGTCAAGCCTTTGTATATTTATTAAATTTAAATAAATGTTTAACTTACAAAATGCCGGATAAACTACCATGTCAACTTCCAGGCATAAAATACAGCACAGGGAGGCACAAGTAATCTGTTCCCATGGTTACGCGATGCTAGCAGAAGGGAAGAGCATTCAAGCATCCTCTTCCAATAATATATCCTTATAACAGTATTTAGACTGGAGCTAAATTCCCCTTCCAATCCATCAATACAAGAAGTGTGACCCACAACCAAATGGGAATTGGTATCTATTAGGCTAACCCTGGCAGAGATTAAAGACCAGAATGCTAAAATTTTAATGAAAAAGCTGCCAAATAAATCTCTGTAAAATATGCTTACAAGTGTTTTGTCGGCAGCAAATGGTTCCCAGCAGAAGCAACACCACCTGATGTTTCTTGTGACAGAAAATGTCGGTAATAAAATGAAAAAAAGAAGCTTTTTTCACAAACACGTAGTAGATTTAGAATTATAACGTTTAATTAAAGTCATTGATTGTTCACACACTGTTAAAGTACGTTCAACTTTTTTTCAATGTCTTTTTACCCTTATTTTTCTCAATTGCATGGCTATTGTTTCCATTGTTATGGCAATTCGTGAAAAAAATCTGCAAATGTATTGTACACTGCTCGAGTAGTGAATTGTTGTGAGTAACATGAAAGTTTTAAAGTCTGTGATGTTGCCATGAGATTTAGACTGCACCACCGTCAGCCTACTCTAACCAGAAATGAAGAAATAAGAGCTTCATGAAGTCACCATGGATATATACACCCCCATGGATTTTATAATTTCCAGTTTTCCACAGAAAAA
Source organism: Haplosyllis leylae (assembly GCA_038406175.1). Lineage (NCBI taxonomy): Eukaryota > Metazoa > Annelida > Polychaeta > Phyllodocida > Syllidae > Haplosyllis > Haplosyllis leylae. Next base: position 1,584 of record JBCAUG010440448.1, read on the forward strand.
GAAGCTATACGCTCTCTGGTGTATTTAAAGCTAAATCATGGTCTATAGACTTAAATTGTCACTCGTACAGTGAGAATGTTGCTGTAGTATCACTTACTTGCCCCACTTGAAAAAACCTAGACCTCCAACACAGCAGCCAAAACTGAAGCCACACTTTGCCTCTTTGTTCAATGGCTGCCACTTAGCATTACATATCATCATTTTTCAACCATTTCAAATTTCATAAAAATGCCTGAAATGAAATTTTACCAATGTAATAGTTTTTCTAGAATATATTGTAGTCTACCTGAATGAAATTTACAGTATTTGTGTGCAAATATTTAACAAAAATGTACAAGGAAAGTGCACAGTGAGCAATGAGGCAAATGTCTTTTTGCCTCTTGGTGCATTGCCAAGAGGTCCTGCATGTGGCTTCAGTTTTGTAAATAGAACACAACAGAGTGTTAGAGGTCTCCTCTGTGGCAGTAGTTCACATGTACGTCTATGGCTTCTACTGAGCTACGATATGGCTACCGTTCAACATGGATTTTACTGTCCGTACTTTCAGCCAATGTGGATGAGAACCTGAGGGAGCAGGGTTTGCTGGGCGGAGGGGGTAGGAAGCTTGGCGGCTCTTCCAATAACTCCCCGCTGCTGACGTTTGATGAGCGGATGAACAGAAACAAGGCGATCAGCGACATAGAGAGCGCAGGGTTCGCACAGGCCGCCTTCAAGTCCTCCAAATCACAGGTACAGTGTAAGCTCCTCATAGAGTGCGGGGTTCGCACAGGCCGCCTTCAAGTCCTCCAAATCACAGGTACAGTGTAAGCTCCTCATAGAGTGCAGGGTTTGCCCAGGCCGCCTTCAAGTCCTCCAAATCACAGGTACAGTGTAAGCTCCTCATAGAGCATGGGGTTCGGACAGGCCGCCTTCAAGTCCTCCAAATCACAGGTACAGTGTAAGCTCCTCATAGAGCACGGGGTTCGCGCAGGCCGCCTTCAAGTCCTCCAAATCACAGGTACAGTGTAAGCTCCTCATAGAGTGCAGGGTTTGTGCAGGCCGCCTTCAAGTCCTCCAAATCACAGGTACAGTGTAAGCTCCTCATAGAGTGCAGGGTTCGTACAGGCCGCCTTCAAGTCCTCCAAATCACAGGTACAGTGTAAGCTCCTCATAGAGTGCAGGGTTTGCGCAGGCCGCCTTCAAGTCCTCCAAATCACAGGTACAGTGTAAGCTCCTCTGGGCGAGCACCTCATTGGGCGGCAGACATTCACATCAATGGTTAGTGTTGCCTCCTTTGGGCAGCTACTTCACTGGGAGGTCACACCTTCAATTCATCCAAATCAATGGTATAGTGTAACCATCACTGGGAGGTGACTTCCCACCTACACCTTAAAAGTGCTTCAAATCACGGGTATAATGTCATGATGGTTTCGCACTGACCGGAACCGGGACATGGTCCGATAGCAATTGTCCGGAAGTTTTCACGTAACAGCTGAACCGGGACAGAGGTAAGTATTGTCCGCAATTGTCCTGGTCTCAGTCGTGGTCTCGGTCCCGTCATTGTGAACTCACCATAACCATCTTTCAAGTCTCCCAGTATATCTCTCTTGAACAGGGGTAATTTTATCAAAATTCCAATGTACCCTTTGAAACATGATTAAGGTCCCGTTTACACCAAGCGTCAGCGTCAACGCAGAGTCAATGCTGCAATGACGCTTGCGACACAGCTCTCATTGAAATTAATGGACACAAAAACAGTTGCTCCAGAATGGGTTTGCAACCTATTTTGCAGCGACTCCATTGTGGTCAATGAGAGGTATGTCGCAAGCGTCACTGCAGCGTAGACTGCGTTGATGCTGACGCTTGGTGTAAACGGGGTCTAAGAATGCATGTAACAGTCAACATCTTAACACTCGCGCGCTCGTTTGTGATGAGTAAATTTAGCTTCTGGACAAGTTGATGTTCAGCTTTCTGGCCCCGAGGAACAGCTGAAATTTTAGGAAAGGCCAAGGTCATTAAAATGAATGATGATGCTAATCATAATAGTGATGGCTAATCTGGACAAGTTGATTTTCATCCAGTCAAGTTAAATATTGGTTAACTTCTCCTGGCGGGCAAGTTGAGGTTAATGTTTTAGTTATACACTGACATAGCGTCCCTTTCCTTTTTGTTAGAGAATAAAAATTGGCTGTAAACGGGAGGAGTTTGTGATAATAATACACATTAATGGGAGTACTTATCCCTGATAGTAGCGGATCCAGGATATCCCAGAAGGGGGTGGGGGAGGGGGGAGTGCCAACCTACTATTTGACCAGTTCTGTCTCGAAAACTGCATGAAAATGAAATTTTAGCCCGGGGGGAGGAGGGGCACGTCCCTTGCACCCCAGGTCCACCAATGTCTAATGTTAGCCAGCTTTTTGACTCTTTGGAGGTGACAGCTTCATAGCATGAAGGTAAAATACATGTTCTTCAGTGTTTTGTTTACAGAGACAAACTTCCGGTTTGGACCTGAATGATGCGCACGACGCCGCCATATTTGGAGGTGAGATCCCGATGGGTGCAGGGGGAGAAATGCCAATCCTCTCCTTCTCCAATCAACCGCTGAAGGACAAGGACACCGAGTCGCTCATGCATCCAAACGTAAGTTTATTTATTCTTTTCTTTATTTGAATTTGCAACAAAAAAAGAAATTATTTTTGAAAATCCGGATCGTTCTGAGCCATGCTGCATCCAAATGATGCTATTTTTCGCGCTTCTAATTAGATATTTATGACGTTTTACGCAATTGACGCAACTTACGCAGGTCTATGCAATGTAGACGTTTTGACGCCTTTAAACAAGGTGCGGGCTTTATTTAGAGCATAACAAGTCCACGTGGACTGATCTAGGACATGTAAACAAACAGAAAAATCGCTTTGAACCCTGCTCTCGTTATCGCTCAGTGTGAATGACAGTATCGCTTGGATTTCTTACCTCTGCGGGACCCGCTCTCGCTCCCTCTCACGCTCGGTGTGTACAGAACTTAAAGTGACGCTGAAATGCACTTTTAACTTTCAAAGAATTTTTTGCATTCAACAAACGAACATAACAGGGACAGTGGGGTCATCAAACCAGGAAAGGATGGATTACAATGGATGGATAACATCTCAAACTGTTGCTCCCTAAAACCTTGATTCTTTACTAAGGAAAAATTCAAATTTGAGGCGGACGTAACTGTAGCAGGAACGTCCTGCGTGAAACTGCAAGAGGCGTACTCATGGTTATCCTGTCTGGGGGACCATGTACCCTTATCATGTCGGGAGTACTCCTATCTGTCTGTGGGTACTCCTAGGTGCTGTCTAGGCATACCTCCAGCTACGGACCTGGCTGGGGTACCTTCAAGGAAAGGACCTGGGACTAGACACCAGGTGTAACCCCATGAAAGGACCTGGGACAAGAGAAGAGGGGGTACCCCCCTTCCCTTGGACAGACACCCGTGAAAACAAAGCCTTCCCGTCGTACTTACGTACGCGGGCGGTAATAAACGTCACTCTCACATGGATACTGTAAACATGATATTTCGTGCGGGGATTTACAGAGGTTTATTTGTGATGTAAAATCAGAAGAAGAAGCACGAATTTTCCATGAATAGATAGTAAACCACATCTAGGTCAGGTTCTTTTGTTTAAAACAATACATTATTTTCCCATAATGGACACTTTCAGGAAAGTGTACATTATTTTTTGTGTGGTGACCTGGCCTAGATGTGGTTTACAATAGATAAAGGCCTCGAAAGTGTCCATTATTGACATAATAGCCTCGGCTTCGCCTCGGCCATTATTTCCCAATAATGGACACTTTCTCGGCCTTTATCTAAATCATATATGCAGTGGCGGATCTAAGGGGGGGGCGCCCCCCCTGGGTTCAATTTCTTTCATTTTCATGCAGTTTTCGGGAAAAATTTGGCAAAATAATAGATTGGCATCCCCACCTTGGATGTTGGCGCCCACCCTGTCTGGGAAATCCTAGATCCGCTACTGATATATGATGTTGGATTCTGATCTGCGACATGGCCCAGAATTTAATTACAATCTATGTGAGAAGCTTCACTTGACTGAGGTACAAGACCCCTCATAGATCTCAATGCAATTAAAAATTATACATAATTTATTTGTATTTGTGCACAATAATAAATGCTTTCGTGCATTTTTCTTTGGTCTCCCCGTTGGTCTGGTTCTGACACGTGATCATAGACGTTGAGATGAACGTCTCATACATGCATGTGTCTCGTGAATAGACATGATGTCCAGCCTCGTGCATGACTCTGATAATGCACATGTAAGTCAATGGCGGTACTTTCCTTTAATGGGGTGCAGCATTCTCCATTGGGGAACGGAGTTGGGGTAATTTTGCAACAAAAAAGAAATCACAAGAAATTGAGGAATTTTTGTTGCATTAACTGGGAGCAGAGGGAGTGGCAAGAGATTTTCTCTGGATCCAACAATGTAATTTTCCCGAAGATATCGATGAAAAAATACTCCTGTAGGGTGCATAGTGTAACCCCTTATCCGAGTTTTCCTTAATGTTTTCACTGAATTCAGTGAAAAAAAATTATTATTTTAAAAAAATGAGGAGAGGATTGCTGTGCTCGAACTTGCTATCTCTTGTGTAAGGAACCAGCATTCTACCTCAGTGCCACAAGAACACTAGTAACAGAGATCTTTAATTGACACTAATTCATGCTTCAGTGATTTGTCTGATTCCCAGAATTCACTGAATTCACTGAAAGTTCCATTATATTTAGGAAAGACTCCATCGGGCTCCCAGATATAGTTCCAGATTAATTATATCTACAGAGGACTAGAATTTTCCTAGTGATTACGTCAAAGAGAACAAGGATTTATTCGCTCTCAGTAACATGAACATGGACAGTGGTCCTGCACTAACTTTGAGACAATCGAGTTTTTCCTAAAGAACGCAAATCTGACATTTACATCGAGGGTGTTCAAAATCAGCAAAAAGTCAAGTTGTCTCCAGTGGGAATCGAACTCACAATACCAACCATCTATGGATTAGAATTATAATGCCTTATCCACTCAGCCAACCAGACATGTGTTGCTCCATTTCACTTTTTGGACTTGGAATCATTTCAAGATTCAATACAGCATGACTTTATAGAGGTAAGAAAATCTGAGACTGGCAAGCAATGACAGATTGGCTGAGTGGGTAAGCCATTAGTATTCTGATCCATAGATGGTTGGTGTTGTGAGTTCAATTCCCACTGGAGGCAACTTTATCTATTACTGATATTGAACACCCTAGATGTCAATTTTGAGCAAAAATGCCAGAAATGCCATATTTGTGTAATTTAGGAAAAACTCGAATAACAGAAATGTCCTGTTCTGAATAGAACACTTCGACACATGAAAGACAAAAGCAGGAAGCGTCGCTTCTCCTTTCGGGACGCTCCGAGGCTCGCGTCGCTTTTATGTAGGAGACACGTAACGTAAGGGTCTACCCAGAAAATATGGAGGTCTGAGTTACCATGACATAAATCTACGTAGTCCATCCAAGAGATTTCACTTTCTCTTTTGCTTTCGCTCCAATGGGTCAGGAGCGATTTAATCAGAGATACATCAAAGTAAAATAAACCCAAAAAATCTTTTTCGCTTTCTCTTTCGTTTTCGCTGGTGTGGGTAGAACTTTAAAGACCTTTCGATGAAACCTTTCTTTCTTTAAAGTTGTGTTACGGAATTAAGAGGGAAATTTTCACAAAGGCAGATCTACGAAACAGATTATTCATATAAGATAAAAGAGAGGAAAGCTTTGATACATGGTTCTTACACTGTTGCCTGATTGATAATTATGCAGATATTTGGGTTTTCCCAAGATACACAAAGTGGGCAATGTTGACATTTCTATATTGCTTGAATTTGAAAATAAATTAGATACACTTATCAGTTACATCAATTATAATTCAATGCATATATGTAAATTTACACCATTTGTGAGCTGGTAACTATCTCCAATATATTCCCGTTAGAAGTTATACAGAAATTCCAACATTGCCATCCTTGTGCATTACGGGAAAACTCAAATAGTACATCGAAAGATTTCCGCTGAATTGTATTATTAACAATTATTGATTGAGAGAGATGAAGTTTCTAACGCAAGTGGTATTTTAAAACATTAAACAGGGTCCCGAGAGACAATCCTACTGGGGGTCAGCAGGTCTGGGCGGACTTCCCTGCTATGTAGTGCCAGATCCAGGACTTTCAGTTTTCCATGGGATGTGACACCGATCCTCTGGATTTGTGTTTAACCACCTGATCTGAACAAAACCCAGGAATAACAAATAAACAGTGATTTGAAAAGGGTGGAGATGGTGGCACCTCTAGGATCCAGCAATGACTGGAAAGCTATACCACAAACTGATGTCTTTATTTTGCTCATAAACAATGGTACACAAATATTATAGCACGTGCACAGATCAGTCTCCCTGAAGCTGTATACGAAGCGGGGACACTAAGATGTGGCCCCTGGGTGAAGCTGTGTGTTGCACGACGACGACCAGACTGAGCGTTGTCTCATCCATAGAAACACCACCACATCCACATCCAGAACGTTTAATATCCAGAACGCTTCACATCCAGAACGTTTCACATACAGAACGGTTCACATCAAGAACGTTTCACATACAGAACGGTTCACATCCAGAACGTTTCACATACAGAACGGTTCACATCCAGAACACTTCACATCCAGAACGTTTCACATCCAGAATGTTTCACATCCAGAACGTTTCACATACAGAATGTTTCACATACAGAACGTTTCACATACAGAACAGTTCACATCCAGAACGGTTCACATCCAGAATGCTTCACATCCAGAATGCTTCACATCCAGAATGTTTCACATCCAGAAGCTTCACATCCAGAATGTTTCACATTCAGAACATTTCACATCCAGAATGTTTCACATCCAGAATGTTTCACATGCAGAACATTTCACATCCAGAACATTTCACATCCAGAATGCTTCACATCCAGAACATATCACATACAGAACATTTCACATACAGAATGCTTCACATCCAGAATGTTTCACATACAGAACAGTTCACATCCAGAGCAGTTCACATCCAGAATGGTTCACATCCAGAATGGTTCACATCCAGAATGCTTCATATCCAGAACATTTCACATTCAGAACATTTCACATCCAGAATGCTTCACATCCAGAATGCTTCACATACAAAACAGTTCACATCCAGAATGTTTCACATCCAGAATGCTTCACATCCAGAACATATAACACACAGAACGCTTCACATACAGAACACTTCACATCCAGAATGTTTCACATACAGAACAGTTCACATCCAGAACAGTTCACATCCAGAATGTTTCACATCCAGAATGCTTCACATCCAGAACATTTCACATCCAAAACGGTTCACATCCAGAACACTTCACATACAGAATGTTTCACATACAGAATGTTTCACATCCAGAATGCTTCACATACAGAACGTTTCACATCCAGAACGTTTCACATACAGAATGCTTCACATCCAGAATGCTTCACATCCAGAGCGGTTCACATCCAGAATCATCCCTAATCCAGTAAATCACTTAAGTAACAAGAGAATACGTGCGGAACGTGGCCTCCAGCACAAAACCTGGATCCCTCATTAAGTCAAGGAAGCTGTAGATCTAAACAACGGCAACACTGGACAGTGCAGCCCTGGATGAAACTTTGTTGACGGGGAGGACAGAACGGAGCAGTGTCTCGCGTAAAACGCTACTAGAACCATAACTGGAATCATCCTCAGATCCGGGAATCCGGTACAGCATGTGAAACACTCAGGTGGACAGCACCTCCACAAACAGCACGTGTCTCCTAATTATCTCCCCACGGTGAGTCCACGGGGACTGAGATTATAGGGAGGCAGTGATTGTAAGCACGTATGCAAGGAAGCACGGAAATGTAATGATAGTCAGTAATGAGACGGTAGCAGTAGTAATGATGATCGCATTGAGAGAGAGTTCTGTCCGTGTGAACTTAAATGTAGCACATTCGTCGTGCATCCACCGAAACTACATGGTCGTGCCAGCGAGTTGAACAAGAAACGGATGCTTGCATCAATTCGTTTGTATTTTGAACTGTTTCTTCCACTGGAATTTTAACGCATTGTGTTTAAATCTAATGGAAATGAGAATTAACATTAAAGGTTTGAAAAACCCTGCATCAAATAATGCAAAAAAAAAAAAAGATGGTTCGGAGCAAAACGTGTCTCTTGCATTTAACAGTGCAAAACATGGAGGTTTTGAGCTTCTTGCATTAACCGCCACAACATATGTCAACGCATCTGATGTGATATTGTCAACTGGGTACAATACTTATTGATCACTGTCGCTCATGGGGACAATGTCTCACAAGAAACTCAATATTGAACTTTCTGAAACCAAGACAACCGTCGCTGAGAACCTCCGACTACCGACAATACTGCCGTCTAAACCCAGGGACCCAAGGTCACTCGGAAAACCAGTGATGATTGCGACACCTCCCACAGCGGCAATACCAGGAGAGACGAGGAGGAAGCGTCGAGCTCCAAGCGTACAGATTACGCCTGTCAGCGGGGACGACGCCAATAATTATGTGACAGAGTACCGGGAGTCCCTGGTACTCCCCCCACTGGACGACAGGCACCCGTCCTCGGCTAACACAGTCATCTGCGACAACAACGTCTTTCTTAAGGTCAGAGCGGCGAAGACCAAATCTCCTGATCATCAGCACAGCAACGCTTACTTAAAATCAGCTCATCACCATAACAACAACATGTACCCAAAATTAGCTCATCACTATGGTAGCAACAGCGCAGAATCATCTCATCACCATGGCAACAATGCTTACTTAAAATCAACCTATCACCACAGCAACAATGCTTATCTACAATCAGCGCATCACCATAACAACAATGTTTACCCAGAATCAGCTCATCACCATAGTAACAGCACCCTTGTGCCATCCAGTCATGACAGCAACACAAAAGGGACGCTGAGTTTGAACCTGAGATTCAGTGCCTTCCACTCGCTCAGATCAGCGTCAGAAAACGATACGGACGCCGAGGACGTCTTGTGCTCAACATCTCCGTCATTGGCTGACCCAAACCGGAAGACGCTGTATTTGGTGATGAAGAAATACGACAGTGAGCCTGAGTTTCGGGTGTGGCCACCAGATGGAGGTGAGGAAAGGCGGCGCATGAGCAGTGTAGACTTCCTGTGTGATGAGAGTGAGAGTGATGAGGAGGGGATGGCGCTTTCTCTGGACATTGACTGGGAGGATTTCGACCTTGCTTCCACTCCCTCTCTGAGTCCCAACCTAGAGTGACGTATTTGGACTTTTCTAAATGACCTTTACTGAATTCAATTAATTGAGTAAGTCCTGAAAAAATTCAAAAGTGGTATGGTTATCATGAACACGATTGTGCAATAAAACGGATTACGCCTGCTACATCTGGACAGATGTCATTTAGTGAGGCCATTGGTAAAAGGTACCCCCCACAATAAAATGAAAGACACAAGAGACTTATTACCAAATGGCTTTCATTGAATTCAGTGAATCATAATTAACTCCAAAAATGGTACTGGTCAACCAATGCAACAAGATGCTGTCTAGAAACAAATACATTACCGATCGAGTTTTTCCTAAATAATACAAATCTGACATTTCTGGCAATTTTGTACAAAATTGACATCGAGGGTTTCAAAATCAGCAAAAAATAAAGTTGCCACCAGTGGGATTTGAACTCACAACATCAACCATCTATGGATTAAATTCCAATGCTTTACCCACTCAGCCACAGAGACTTGTGTTGAACAGATGTATTGAATCTTGAAATGATTCCAAGTCCCAAAAGTGAAGTGGAGCATGACACAAAGTTAGAACATTCTGTTCAACACAAGTCTCTGTGGCTAATTGGTACTAATACAAAGTACATTACCATTACAACTACTGAGTGGGTAAGTGAGGCCATTCGCCAATTATCCATTGAAATGTTCACAATTGATCAAACGGCGAGCCTTTAGAGAGTCCGCAAATGGTGAAATTTCTCAGAATCTGGCAGAAGTCGTGGTTAAATTTTCCTGTCAAATTTTTGAGATATATACTTGAGGATTAGACTTCTGTTCCTGTCTAGTCCGGTCAAACTGGACACACTCTGCATGGCAAATTGTACAAGAAGGTGCTAGATTAAAAGTTACGTCAAAATTACTGAGTTATTAAAAAATAACGTCAATTTTGAAATTCTGTCTGGCACAAGCTGCCGACTCCACAAACAGTAGTTGACATGCATTTGGTTTATTCGAGGTTTTCACAAACTCACAACATTGGCAATAGTGGAAGTACTGCCATTTGAGTGGTCCCATACATTTGCAGTTTCCTTCTTTATTCTAAACATATGGTATTAGTAAAAGCAAAATTTGATATCACTGAGTATAAACAGATTAAATTTCTAATTTGGATACTTTGGTGGTCCAGTAAGTTTCAAATGACACAGCTAAAACACAAATTGCAATATTGGCATTCTTGTATTGGGAGGGGTTTGTGAAAACCCCGATTTCTTATCTCTTTTTCTTGCCATGTAGTCGTCAGCTTCGTGACCGGTACAAATCATAAACTTTCGTGTACAAATCATTCGTTGCGTTTGAATTCAAGCCGTCGAGTTTTTCATGATAAGATCACATTTACATTTTAAGCCTGAATTTGCATGAAGAAGTTGCCTCCAGTGGGATTTGAACTCACAACACTGACCATCATTGGATCTAATGGCTCATTCACACTGCAGGGAAGGGGGATTGGGAACAGGAATGGGAGAGGGCCCAGCACAATAGAAGACAATGAGACAAGTTCCTGTCCCTGTCTCAGTGCAGTGTGAACAGTACAGTATAGTATATAGTAACCCATTTTTCTCATTCCCATTCCTGGTCCCAGTCCCGCTCCTGGTTCCGTGCAGTGTAAATGAGCCATAAGGTTGAATGTTTATCCAGATAGGCCACAGAGGCCTGTGGTACTTGTCAGACCTTTAACTCAAGTTTGTTTCATACACCATTTCACATTTGAAAAATCATTAGAGCATGTCTGATGTAAATTCTGTCTTGAAATGTGAAATCTTATTGTGAAAAACTCGATTGGTAAGGTAAATCATGACATTTTGAAGCAAGTACGGGATATGTGTCTTCGATTTTAATCATTTAGACCAATCTAAACCTAAAATCTGTACATGGGCAGTTTTTAAATCTGTACATGGGCAGTTTTCTTCAAAACAATCGAGAATTTTCTTCTTATTTTGAAAGAAATAATAATTGTGATTCCATCGGTTTTTGGGCCAAAGTGAGAGTTATTAAAAATCTAATAAATTTTCGATGTGAATTTAGAATTAGACTTTTCGATGACAAAGAATTTCGCCCACAAGTGGAAACTCTGCCGATGTGTATTAGTGAAAGGCCACTTTAGAGTAGATCCTATCCAGCAGAGGTTGAAGTTGAGATAGAAATCGCCCGATAACATACACGACAGTGAAATCGAGTATATTGAAAAATGTTAAATTTTCATAACATACTTGATTCCACTGTGTGTATGTTATACTTTTCGGTACTGCAGGAAACATAATATATCCAACAGTTAAATCGAGTATGTTATCATAATGTTTTTATTAAAACTTGGTTTCCGGACAAGAATAACATACACGATTTAACTGTCGAGAATGTTATTTTCGCGTCTATCTCAACCTCAAGCTAAACAGACACACCACTTTAGACATGGAAACGGTTAGTAGCTTCGTTAAGAGTATATTGTCTACTATTCATGCAGGATTGTGTTAAGCTGTAATTACTAGTACAATTTGTACTTCTGATTTGCTCATTTTGCGTGACAACAGGGAATACTATGATTCTCAAAGGACTTTGTGTTTGTGTATTCTAGTTTCTGTTAACAGTGGAATCTTTCCAGAATCTACTGCAGAACATACCTGATGTTTTTGCCCCAGTACTTAATTTCACTACATTCTCTTATATTTGATAAATGAAGGAATGAGAATTCTTCTACTGCTTTTGCTTGTACAAGTAACTTTCATTCAGAAGGGCATTGTATCTGACTGCTTCTTATTGAAAGATTAAAACTGATTACCTTATCCACGTCAATTCTTTCGCATTGCATTGACGAAGTTTACGGGTGAAAGATATAAATATTTGGATCAACTTCTGGCGGATTTTTATTGAACGACCTAAAATACAGCAGAACCTATCCGGCAGTGCATTCACGAGGGCAATGATCCCTGGGCCTCCTACAGGAAGCATTCACATAAAATGCATGTTTTTGTGTCTAGCATTTCGGTTTTCTTCGGTCTTATTTAAAGCCACAAATTAGACTAATACACCGTTAAAAAAGACCGGCCATCATGGATGCTACATTGAGATATCGTTCGGAATATTTACCTCCGAGAATAGGCAATACATTTATATCTTGTTTTTCTTTGACATCACTACTACGTGCCTTGATAATGTAAATATGACAAATACCCTTCATCATGCGAAATATAATGCTTGCCTCAAATGAGATTCCTGTTCCAGAAATAAACGAGCTATTCCAGCTATTACTGTGAACGTTTCGCGTTTTACTTTGGGAACAAAAGATGCTCTCCTTTACATACATAACACGTTGTACATTATCAACTTGAACGTAATTAGTCACCTTAATGATAGAACGTAATTAGTCACCTTAATGATAGAACGTAATTAGTCACCTTAATGATACATTCAGTCATGGGTGTGGACATTCGTGAGGACAAGTTTGTTATTAATGAGGAATACTTTTAGCATTAACCGTGCTTTGATGACATCTTAAATGCCTTCACTGAATTCAGCGAATTCAGTGAAAAATATTATTTAAAAAAAAAAGGATTGCTCCTGTGTGTTGCTGTACTCGAACCCACTATCTCCTGTGTGAGAGACAGAGACTCTACCACTGGTCTGCAGAGACACAGATAACAGAGAAGACAGATAAATTGATCCTAATTCATGCTTTAGTGACTTTTTAGATTCCCTGCATTCGCTGAATTCAGTGAATTCAATGAAAGTTCTGCTTTATTTAGGGGAAAACTCGAATGTGATCATTTATCAAGAAATCTTGAAACGGATAATCCACTGACATAATTTCACAATTCCAGGAAGAAAAAAAAAAACAACAGCCCTGTCCAGCTAATCTTGACCCTGCCAGTGAATTCTCCTGAAGACGTCATGTCATTATATGACTAATTTACTGTCGCAATGTGGCTAATTGGCAGGAAATCGATGGGAAATGATCTCTTTGTCAATGAGGCAAATTAGGCCTGATGGTAATTATGAAAAAACGCGAATGTTTCCGCATTAGGGTCCATTCACACTGGTCGAATGTGAAACGGAAGGCGAAACTTCTCTTTTGGTTTCTGCCAATTCTGTTCGTGAAGTCGAAAAAATGGACTGACTGCCAATTTGAAACAAGAAAGTTCTCCTCTATGAACACAAGAGGCATACCGGCCATGCCGGACATCTGTTCTGATTCAATGCGGTGGAGGTACTCCTGTATTGGCCTGAGGGGTACCCCTATCCTGGCTGCGGGTGTTACTATCCTGGCCAGGGGGTACCCCTATCCGGGACGGGGGGAAGGACCCCTATAATGGGATACCCCCTTGTAGGATCGGGGTACCCCCACTGTTAGCAAACACCTGTAAAAACATTACCCTCCCCATGCTGATGCGGGCGATAATTATGCAGGTCTTTTCGCAATCGCTCACAGTGAACGAGCCTTTAAGCACAGTTTACACTAAGAGATTGCGATTGAGACAGAGACATCGCGTTTGACTCGCTTCTTAATAAATTCCATGTTACGTTCACATTGACCGATGATACGGATCAAGGAAGACATTCGCATTCGCTTTTAAGTTGGATCAGTTTAAGCTTACCCTGATATGAACCCATCTGCAGTAGAAACTTCAGTACTGAAGCAGATGTTCCGGTTCTCAGAGCACATCCATTGATACAGATGATGTGACGGAAGGAAGCACGTCTTCCAGTAACCTCCTTCCATCTACATCAAACACAGTAATGGAAATATATTCCAGATCCAATGTCCTTCATTCTGTTCGATTTTTACTGCCCGCATCCGAAGGATGGGGGAAGGTAATAGTTTCAGTTTGTTTGTTAGTCCACGGGGGGGGGGATTGTACGGGGAGATACTCCACTGATGTGTAGGGGGTCATCCGCCCACTTTT
>JBCAUG010440558.1:0-21065 GCA_038406175.1 Haplosyllis leylae
TCCAAAGGGCTTTTGAAGGAAGCGCTACATCATGACTGAATTGTGTTGAACCACATACAGTGTCAATTAATGTGTGGGAAATGGCTATGGAATGTGGACCAGTTATTGTACATAGATCTAGATGGAAGATTGGCATTCTACTGGGTCCCTTTGCTTGCCGGTGCCACGGCAGTACTTGACACTCCCAGGCAGGTCTGTTAATGCATCTGATAGTAGTTGGCGACTGTCTGTCCACTGTGCCTGTACCACGGTCGACTGACATTCCCTACTTTCTATCTATGTCACATTGTCTTGTGAAAGTTCTTGACACTTATTATGACCTCTCAGTTTGTAGTGTGAACTTGTGAAACTTATTCACACTTGTGAGTTCTCACTTGTAGTGTCAACTTGTGAAACTTATTGACACTTGTCACTACTCACTTGTAGTGTCAACTTGTGAAAGTTATTCACACTTGTCACTAGTCACTTCCATTGTGAACTTGTGAAATTTAGTGGCACTTCTTTGAAGGGTGCACATGCATCTCGGCCAGGCAGCTACTCGCCCAAGGCAAGTAAGGCAATGAAAGTGACCCAAAGGCAACTCACGCAAATAGTTAATGAAATCTTAGAGGTAATTTGCAAGTTTGTTTCGTCACTACAGACATATGATACACTAAAGAAAGTACCCCTGTTATGGGCACCGTTGGTTTGACTTAAAAATATCTCAACATGTAAAGAAATATTAAAATTCCTGACAAGGAAGTGAAAATGTCAGAAGAATGTAAAGAACACATGGTCTATGGTTATAGTTACATGCGGTCAAAATAAGAAACTACAGGATGGTGCGTATATGGTACAGTTACGTGGAAGAAGTATATGAACGGTATCCTGTAACTTTTTGCCTGAAATGAATTTCTAAATAATGGGCAGCAGATTGCACGAGTACAGTAAGAGGCCGACATTTGCCAATACAAGACATTTCTACTGTGTAAACATGTATTTTCTCTTTTCTGTTAGAAGTAAAGCCGTAGTGAAGTATCAGACGAAATTGTTCATCTAACTACAAGGCAGTGAGTGACAAGAAGTCAATACGTCCACCGCAGACAACTCACAGTGCCGAAACGTAACCAGCTACATCGGACTACAAGGCAGTCAAAAGAATTCAGTACGTGCAGCGCAGACCACGGACAGTGCCGAAACGCAGTTACATCCGACTACCCAGAGGCAGTTCTGCAAAGTGCGGTGAGTGCCTTGTACATATTTAGATCCATTGAAAGGGCCGCAAGTGCGGAACAGATGAAATGTTTCTGTCAATGTCAAATCCGGTTTCACATGCTTGTTGCAAACATATTGATAAGGCTAGCAGGTAGTCAATGTACGCACATGAAATTGCCGATATGATACCATTTAGAATGATGTTCACATGAGGACTTTAAGAAATAGTGTACTTATGTCAATGCAGTGATGAGGTTCAATGTAAACAAATGGGGTGGGTGCGCTAATAATGACAGAGGTATATTGTCTGCGGTTTGGTGGGGGGGGGGGGGGGGGGGTTCTCCCTCTTTCAGAGACCCCCCCCCCCCCCCCTCCTCCCCTCCCCTCCCCCTCCCCCCCCCCCCCCCCCCCACATCTTTCAGAGATCATAATGGTATTTAACAAATACTGCTGACAAGGTGAGTTGAAGAATGCGGTAATAATGGTTTAATGTACTTGGCATTTGGTTGTATGCCAGTGGTAGTACTATATGAATTTGTTCGATTTCGTTAGATTGTACTGTGTACAGACATAAGCCATGTCTTTCACTGAAATGTGATTGCATTAGCCGCAAGCAATAAGTATTGGCAAGATTGTCTGAAGTGATGCAAAGGACATGTTATTTATGCAAGAATTTGAAGTCAATCTCAGATTGGCAAACTTCTGAAGGTTTCATTAGAAATTAAAGTTAAGTAATCTATAAGAGACTATTCAAATATTCCCATGTGGAAGTTTGGGGAGACAGGTAAGGTATATGATCTGTTATAAATGCATGACAGTTTAAAGTGTCATTTTGAAGGTATGCCCATCAACAAAAGAAAGGAGGTAGGCAGGAGGGTCCGAGGTAAATACCCCAGACAGAAACTGATAAGTGCAGTACTGGCAGTGCTGCAAGGTGAAATGTTGGTACCAGAAGCAAGTGAGGAGTTTAAAGTACCAGCTAGGACATTAAGGAGATGGGTGAGGTAAGTGTATTTCAATTACCATATGAAAAGGGTAGAAGGCAGCAAAAAATAACAAGAGGTAATAGTACTTATCTATTTATGTCTGAAGAGGAACCTACTGGAATATAAATGAAGCAACAAAATTAAAACCTAGCAGTAAACATACTAGAGAAGGGTAATCTACAAAGAAGGAACATATGGAAATTGAGGGTGAACTGATTTCTCACGAATCTCAAGTCATGTGGTTTTAAAGTCGTGGTAGGGAGGCATTGAAGAAGCTTCTACCGGAAGAACCTCAAGTGTTTGAAATGAAAGACTATATGGGTCCAGACAGAGCACTAGTTCGAGAGGATGAAGAAACTTTGAAAATGTTTCTGGAAGATGCCAAGTTAATTGGTGTACCACGATCACAGGCTCAATGTGCAGTTGACATACAAGAATTTGTGCGAATGCAAAATTTGAAAGTACCCTTCACGAACGAGAAGCCAGGTAATCGAGTGTAGTAACGGTCGTAAGTAGCATATATTAAATGAATGCATTATCTTGAGTCTTAGAGGAATTATTATGGTTGCTGTAGTGACCTATATCATATTGGACTAATCATCTTTTAGGTGCAGGCTACTTTGAACGTTTCTGTAGTGATGTCGATGGTTGGCCTATTACTTTCATGAGTAGTTCCGATGTAGACGATTACTTGTATAGGGAAATAGATCTGGATGAATGGATACTCAATGTGAAACAGTACATAATAGATAAACAAGGACAACTGCTCTCAGACCGTGAATTAGTCTTTGTAGTTGAATGTCAACACTTCAAGACAACGACGAAGCCTGCAAAGATAATGTCAGTCATTGTGCGTACACCGAATGAAATACATGTACACCATCTGCATCTTTCCACAACTGCTTTGTCTAAATGAGCAAAAGATGTAAGGATATGTTCACCCTTTTTAGATATTGTACAGTGGAACTGGCCATATCATACGTTGGATACTGGTTCATGATGGCACTGAACTAAGTGAGGAAGTAGCTTTGGATAATTCACAGACATTCCTTCTTCTTAAAACTGCCGATGGGAAAGTTACATCTACCACTCTGAAGTCAACTCTAGTCATACTTCAAAGGTTAAGAATTTAGTAATGGCTAGTTATGTTTTAATTGACACTGGAATAAGGGGTGCAAGATATTTTTTACTTAGTGGCTGAAGATTATGCCTTGAGGGAAATGGCAAGAAGCTTAGTTTGTCATGGTCATGTGTACACATGCTGAATGATACATTACTGATTTCTTTGTAGGCACATAGCCAGCTTGAACATGGAAGGGTCTCCAATTGTATATTTGGATCAGTTTATGGCGCAGGAACTTACTTTCTCAGTATGGAAGTACTGTGTCAGTAAGGCAATGTACGTCATGGCAATACCCAGGAGACTATGTACAGCCATGAGAACTTTCAAACTGGGAGCTATGGGCAAGTTCTCAGGCAAAATGCTGTTCTACATGCACCACAGGTAAGTACCTTTACCATGATATCATTAAACTCTATTAAGAAGTTAAGCTGTAATCCATTGCTGTCATTACCATACTTATGGCAGTAGCATAATAGTTGCAAATGTTATAAATATGCTGTGTGCAGTGATCACTGTCTAATGAGCTGTAATGAAAAGCTTTAAAGAGATGTCTTTAAATGCACTCTTCTTGACAGATTCATCAATATTGGAGTAGAAATGAAGGAAATGAACTTTGTTCACGTCACTAAACAAATAATAAAGACAAACTTTCAAACTCATCTGCGGGCTTCCCTGTCCTTTCTGAAGCTGAATAGTGTTGTCGGCAGGAAGCAAAGCGAAGCTTCGTATGTGCGAACTGAACCTCCCTCTGTTGAACCGAGCACCTCCACGGAAGTGCCTGGTCCCGTGTCATCACCACCTGCTAAGAAGAAGAAAGGAAGTACACAGAAAGGAAAGGGCAAGAAGAGATCAGCATCCCTTCATGACGAACGCGCAACGGCAAACGTCACAATAGCCAGTATTGGTTGCGAAGTGGGAACGCAAACAGTGGAAACTAATTTCTACAGGGATCACTTGAAGGGAATGACTCAGTACTTGGTTAGCACTATCTGCAAGGAAGACTTTGATCCCAAGTACGGGGGTAAATTTCCGGCAACCAAAGATGATAAATTGACTGATTTAGTGCCATATCCTACTAGGCAGTGATTCCCAATTGTTTACCTATGGCAAGCCGTATATAACTGTGGTAGATTTCATTTTAAAGAAACACTGTTGGTCACTATCTTATTATTTCATCGTCTTATTGTGAGACAAGTGTAAAAGAGGTGAACGGATGTATAAAGAAAACGTTTTGCCGGATCAGATATTGCGATTTTGATGAGTACTACAGCAATGCGAATGCAGCATATAGTGCATAAATCTATTTTTCCTACGTTTATTCCAATATGTACCCCCAATACAGTAGGACGAAATGTGTAATTATCTTTAGTATTCAATAACATTGTGTAGTGCATACGTCTATTCAAAGGTTTCATTAAGTTAATCATATATTCAGTTTGGTGAAATGCCGTGTATTTCATAAAGAGGCCTTCTTAACGTTAATAGAGACATTTCTATTCAGCATGATTGTTTAATGTACTAATATAAACAGCAACGTTCCCAGTATGAATGATAAGAAGAAAGGGCACATTTATTGAATGGTTGCGGTTGTGAGAAGTGTGAATGTGAGATTTGAAGTGAAGTACAATATAAAAAATAAAGGAGCTAGCAGTAAGAAACAGGATGTGATTTGTCATATTTATTTCGAAATGAACTACTGATAAAGAAGTAATCGAAACAAGGCGTTACAGAATGACCACATAATCACAGTCTAATTCCAATGCAACTTAGTGTGCCAGTACACTGACAATGGCTAGGTGTAATGAAATTCAGAAATGGTTATGCATCTTTAACTGTCACTCAGCCTGAATGTTGCGATGAGTTCTTTCAATTCTCTGGAGGTATGACTCCATGGCTCTAGAGCAACGCTGAAATAACCGAGAGATCAAATCTAGAGATGCTGCTTTTATTTTATCCCTTGGATTATTCCATGTGGCATATTCGAGGTGTGAAAGCATGGCCTTTATTTCGTTCTCACAGGCCAAGCTGTCCCTGGCGGCCCTGGATGGTGCATCAGTTGGGTAGACTGTGTAGCGTTTAGATACTTTATAACATATCCCGTGAACAGCTTGCATTATTGTCCAGCCTCCTAACACATCACTTGGAATCATCATGGAGTACAATTCATTATTAACCATGTGAATGAGATCTCTCACTTTCCAACATAATCTATTTACAAATTCTATCTTGGTAATAAGGTATTCATGGCAGCAATCGTCAATATTTGGTTTGCCGTCATAAGTTTCATGCAGCTCCATCGCTTCGTGAAGACTGTAGCCTGGCAGAAATATTCTGTAATGCTTCAGCTGCGGATAACTGAAAAAAAAAAATGATTTAATGTGATTCACAAGCAGAAGCAGGCACAGAGGAAGCTATATTATCTCCTGTCTGTGCCTGCACCTTGCCTCAAGCAGGGCTTTTGCGCTATACGGATGAATGGGAAAAATAAATTCTGTTAATCCCCCCCGCACCCTGAGACATTTCATAATAAAACCCCCAGACTGCCACATTTCATAAAAGAACCCCCGGACCGTGAGACATGTCATAACGTAGCAATGTGGTACTATGTATTTTTCTGTCTCAGATGGCGAAGTGTTTTCCACAGCAGTACATTCGTAGTGGAGAGGCTGGTGCAATCCAGGACTGGAGGTTCACCGTACCAAAGAGAGGGCTGACGGATGATCAATGCAAAGTGAAGGCAAGTAACATAAATGGTTTATTTGGTGTGCTGATGCGATGGGTATTGTTACGTGAGACCTGCCACCAAAAAGTGCACAGGCGACTACTTAAACCTTGTTCACACGTAACGACACAGACACTGACACCGAAAATCGGGCATAATGGGTCTGTAAGCCATTTAGCCCGAAGTTTGCCCCGATCCATTGGCACAATGGTAAACTTTTATCGGTGTCTGTGTCGGTATGTGTGAATGAGGTTTTACAATTATTTGCACTGAAAGGAGTGTCACTAGTCCTTTAACATATATACATAACAGTGTTCGATCGGAGCATCATTGTACTTGGTAACACTGAGTCCACCATGCCAGGATCTGGCAGCACCCACCGGTGTCAAGTACACTCCATATGAATTACCTTCAAGTTGAAAGTTTCTAATATTTCTTCAATAAATATGCGCACCTCCAATAATTTGCGAAGGCATCTTGTAGTTAACATATGCAAATCTAATACTTGGTGACTGTCCGTTCACCGTGCTCCTGCCGCGGTGGACCGACCATCGGCAAGTATGATTAAAGTTAATAACACTTAAAAAACGCTGGCACATTGGGTCTATTCTTCGGAGGGCTTAATATTTTATTTCTAATTTATTTCTGAAATCAGGTGACGAACGCAACACTGGTGCAGCAAGGCATTGACCCTGATGATGGTCGTACTGAGCTGGAAGTTACAGTGCCACCACGTAAACGCAATATACTGGTTGCTTTGGTCGACATAAACTACACGGTGACACGGGTTACTTTGAAGAGAAGCGGAAAGGAATATTTCTATGGCACCAATGGAGGCAGTCAAATCTTCAGAGGCGACTGAAATCCGGACATTTAACTTAATAGAACAGCTTGAGAAACAAGTGCATGATGCCGTAATTTTCAGTTTAAAGTTTTCACGATGGTAGAAACGTTTAATAGATTCCAAATTGTTTTTGTCTTGTTGTTTCGGCAGACACTGACCTGTTGTAAAACACATACGTAGATTAAAAGGTAAATTTAAAATCGTTCTTGAATAAATCTATTCGGCAATTTAGAGGAGAAGCGGTCTTAAAGCAGAATAAAGCAGTTGAAATACACCTAGGTTTTGTTGTATCATGTAAGAAAATTCCGTGATCATTGTAAATCTAAACATGGTAAAATAAATATAATACAGGGCAAATGAATGTATTTCAAAAGGTCCTGATTAAAATGCAGCCCACAGATAAGAAAATATTATGCGCCGAAAAGAATTGTGGGGGTGATTTAAGTCAATATCATGTCATCGATCTTATACCATGTGAACATATTATAAAACCTCCGCGCACTATGGCAATGCTGTTATTTGGATTGGCAACAAATTTTAAACATGATAAATTGCTAAATTTCAGTCTAATTCCTGTGGTACAGGGAAAAGTGTCAAGAAATAAATCTAGAACTTACCAACATCTAGAGACAGACATTATTCAGTGGTAACAAGTTCGTTCAGTTATTCTGAAAGAAAAGTGTGAAATGCATGCACGAGAAAGATCTTTACAACTTTTGATCCTGCACGAAAGCAATTGAAATGACGTCACAACTTCCTTATGTTGCCATGGAGACGGCAAATGCTATTCAGAATTGAAAATGGATGAGCTGGAGGACGATATTATTGGCATTTTAGCTGTAGTAATTCTATGTCTGGCACAACTGGGCAATGACCAACACAGGGCAGCGCTTCTAGCCACTTTAAGTTCCCTGTAAGATACCAAAATATTGCACACATTTCAGTTATTTCAACTAGATCTAGATATAGCATACTGGACGTTCCGTTAAAACATGCTGAGCAAACGCTAAGACATGATAAATGTCCATTTACATGGCAAAACCGTGACACTCTGTTTGTAACCAGATTTGGACATCATAAGAGCTACAAACAGATCATCATAAATTTGATACAAAGCCATGGATGTAGATAAAGTATGTGTCCTTTTGTCATCTCCATGCAGCCGCTTGGTGTCATTTAGATATACTTGTTGACATTTTGATAGATCTACATAAATATGCCTTCCTTCTCTGAACTATTTCATCCAGAATTCGAGATAAAATCATTAAAGTGGACCAGTTCGTAGAGAGGACAGTGCCACAAATGCTTCCAACTGCATTTCGCAGACTTTTCCGCATGTACCCACAAGCTGTCAACAAATTGATACACTTCATTTTGAATTGTCCGAGGATGCATGAGCGTAGGTAAAATCGACTATCCATTCCCTTGTGGAAGAAAGTGTACATGACCCTAGCTTACCTAGGTTCCATGACCACAACATATTTGTAAGTAACAATATGCATGAAAGGTAATGTTTTCGTGTATGTTTTGTTAATATCTGACAAGTTAAACAACTGGCAAGAGGTTCCAAGTTTATATAAATAATGACTTGGTAAAATGGTAACTGCTGACCATATTTCATACTGTCCAGGCTTTCAATTCTGTTCGGAGTAAGTGAGGAAGCATTCATTAGGGCAACTGATGATGTCATGCTCAGCCTCATTGATAACATTGACACCTTTATACGTTGGCCACAAAGAAATCATTACCGTCAAATTGCCACTAACTTTGATGATATGGGAAGGTATGGTGAATATACTTCATTACTATATAAGTGGGCATTGAAAATTATCACCAAATTATAAATCGATGCTTCTCTAAAGCCATGTTCAGCGTTGAAATGCATTTAGACACTAATTCTTGCTAAATGGTGATTTAAACTGGCAAAGTCGTCATTTGTACTTAAGGTGGTTCCCCAATGTTATTGGCTGCCTTGATGGATGTCACTTGGAGTTTGAGGTTGGACGAGGTACACGGAAATTCTACAGGAATTACAAGGGTTACTACTCTATAAATTTGATGGCAATAGTAACATACAATATGAGCTTCCTTGACATCTTTGTTGGTTGGCCAGGACGCAGTCATGACTCCAGGTGAAGATTTATTTTTATACATTCTGTGCAATTAGAGACGGGCAAATGCTGTGGGTTGTACGCAATATACTAGTTCCTGGCCACTTAATCTACACACTTAAGAAAGTAAGGAATGTAAGTTGATGGTTTCTGCCTGCATGAAATGTTTGAAAGACCTTATGTCCGACTGTATTGAAATAAAGGCTCAACATTTCCTAAGATCATGATAATTGTTTTAGGGTTTTCCGTGAATCCCCCATTTACAGCAGATTAGCTGGTCTCATGCACTTCAGACGTCTTCTGCCCACGGAAACCTTCAGCATTCTGGCGGACAAAGGGTTCCCCATTGCTCTGGAAGTGATGACACCATACAAAGGACATCCTACAACTCTTACGGCAGGTCAACTCAAATTTAACAGAAATTTGAACTCAAAGCGACAGGTGAAATCCTCAGTCACTATTTTCGGATAGATTGCAGCAAGTTCTTGTATTAAAAGTTCTCATTGTATGCTTAATACTCGTATCATAATCTGTCTTGTGTGACTGTTTGTACACCGAACTTGCTCACCCTTTTTATGCAATGGAAACACAATTTCAGACTGTGGAACGAGCATTTTCACTTCTGAAACGGAGATTCAGACGACTTAAGTTACTGAACCAGCGATCGCACGAGAAAGCTGTCAATGTTGTCATGGCTGCTTGCATTCTGCACAACTTCTGCATTGGTGAAGATGACAACATAGATCACTACATGAATTCAGTGACTACTTTTCCACAGGTAATTGGAGTAAATTTCCTTATACTATCGAAAAAAAACAACAAGGTTCGTAAAAGGTTTTATACAACATTTTTATTAAAAAATCTTAAACGATGCCAAAAGTCATGTAGAAATAAATGTAACAAAATAAAATGTGGACAGAATGCATAAGAAATAAAATAAATGATTTTCTCTGCTTTTGGAAATAGCTGGACGTCATGAACACTCCACCAATGCCCTTGGTGACTGACCGTAATACGCAAATGGGACAACTGAAGCGTCACTTACTGATGGAAATGATGAGAAGAATGTGAATACTTAAGATAAAAAATTAAAACATATATATACCTTATGACTCACTTTCACCAGTTGTCACATTTCTATGTGTGAATAAATATTGTATTCTAGGATAATGGTTGATTATAAATACGTCAGTAACGTTTCACAAGGAAACTGAACACATTTAAACGATCAATTAACTATGAATTCTGGATAAATACTTTGCTCCTTTAACATACTTGAGGAGCAAGAAGCCCTGTGAACTCTTAAAATACAGTTCACTTCGAACGACAAATAAGTGAACAACGATTACATTTCAGGTCCTATCAATAAAGATTAATTCTTTTCACCTGACATCCTTGACAGATGACGATTCTTTTTAAGAACTCTTCCGAGGACCATACAATAGGAATTGATTTAATGGCAGCTATAATAATTACTCGTAACTTTAAGAGGTTTTTCATTCTGATAATGTGTTACCTTGCTACCAATATGTTACATTAAAATCATCAGAAATCTTGTATGATGTTTATTGAACCCATACTCTTCGTTCCTTGGTCCATGTCAAGACGTTAGCATGCAGCAAAATTTCGTTATCTGCAGCTAAAATCATTACATTCTCCCTTTTCCTCATGTCTGGACAATTACTTTCACCAGGAGCATAATCACTTGAAGGCAAATACTTCATATTGTCATCGAGCAAATACATTGCTTTGCGAGCTGGACTTTCCTGAGGAATACACGTAAATTCTGCCAACTCTTAGACGAATTGATTTAAGTACCAAATTTTAAGCACAACTGCTTACACACATAAGATAAAATACGTGCGTCCTATTATTGGCAATAAATCTAATAGCAGGTTAAATTTCTAAGAAAACTCATCTTAAGATTAAGGTCCGAGTTTGCTAAAATCTGATTGTGACAATTCTCTATGGACGCCAACTGTATTGCAAGTGAACAAGTAACATTTGCTAACAGCTTTCCCAACAAACAGGTGACGCAAATGTTGAAATACATTATGTTTTGCCAACCTATATTCGCAACAACTCTTTAAAAATAACAGTAACATTAACATACAATACATTATCTGCGTTTTGAAACAACCTGTAAAATACACTAGGTTATATATAAATAGAAATATATTTTCTGTAAACATGATAAATACGTGTGTGAGAAGAAACTACAATTAAGTGTCAAGCTGCACGAACTTTGATTTCATTTCAGTAAATTTTATCTGCATCTGTCGAAATTTATGACAAATTGCACAAAGCCATTCCAATAGATTTCCTGAAAATAGATCGTTCATTATGAGTCCTTACGCACAGTAATTCATAGGTTGAGAGAAGTATATTCTGATGCAATTTACTGACATTTGATTTAGAAATTACAGTAAATGAATACGTGATTGACATTCAGACCCATACTTGGCTAACATAATATTCACTTCTAAATGTGGTCAATGTGATTGATCCAACTTCTTTTAAACGCATTGTCCAAATCCATATCCATTACCTGATTGTTGAACATTAAATGTCAATGGTCACGAAAGGATTAGATACATTAATCTGGATGTGTACTTCATTCCGTTTTTCGATACATAATCAGGTAGGAATCAAACAAGTCCTTGATGAAACAATTAATTTGGAAAACACGTCTTTTCTCTTTGGCACATGTGAAAAAGCTGCAAAAAATACCGTAAAATATGCAGTTGACTAATTGTAATGAACACTTTGATCTAAATACTTCTCCTTACTCAATGGATACAATCAATTTCACCTGGAAATTTAGACATAGATGTATGTGTTAAATAACAAGATCTGTTCTGCCATGATCTGTTCACTGCCAAAAGCTCATTCGATATCTGTACATTTTGTCGCAGTAACTTGGGCAGTCAGCTGTACACACATGTTCAGGCATAGGCGGTGATGGTGGCAGTGGTGGCGGTACCCACACATTCTTTCTCTTAGTGGCAGAGGATGATGTTGACGGTGGGTAATTGATGTAGGGTGAGAAGAAAGGCTCTTCTGGTGGGGGAGTCCTGGATCGCTCGTCTGGGTCGAAAGTGGACTCTTGACTGTTGGTATATTGCGACTTCTCTGCTTCCTGCTTGCACTGCACGTAACTGGTGACCACATTCGACAGATTCACCAAAGCAGAAGTTACTTCTCCACTGTTTGTGGCTATTTCAGTCAGACTGGACGCTACAGTACCACGTCTGGAGTTGGCGACTAAGGCAAAACATTAAAATACAAAAGATGTCTTGATTAGAAGCAGTTTCACAATGTCAGAAATATTTTGAATTATTTTAAGAATCAATTCAAAGTAATTAACCCCCGTCAGATTATTGTACATAATGTTTAGTATATTTAACTGGTAGTTCTGATCATTAAAGACTGCTGCTTCAAAATTTTATCTCCTCACTCTTTATACTACTCTAGAGCAAAATCGTTTTTTTCGGTAACAACAAAACAGGTTCAATTACCAGGAGCATAATTCTGCAAGGCTGGGTAGAGGGCAACAGCTGCAGCGCTTCCACTGCCATGTCCTACTGGCATGGGTGGCTGAACAAATTGCGGTGTGGCTCTGGGAATGGACAGTCTGACAACATCACCTCCAGGCAAAGAAGCGGTTGGTCCTGCATTGTCTCCAGTCAAATCGATGACGTCTGTTGGTGTTGGATTCTTTGCTGTGAACCGTCCTTTACTGTCCCGTTTCTGCTTAACATTTTCTAGCACAGATCTAAAAGTTTCTGTGAAAGGAAAAATGCAAAGGAGATTACCCTTTACAGTCCTTACAACTCCTAGCAAATCGCTTACATTTCTGGGCAGACGCACCTTCTTAATACATGTCAATAACAGAGAAATGTACCTCATTTCTTAATCACACCTACAACATTTCAATTCATGAACTGCTAAAGAAACAGAGCAAAATAACAAGCGGTGTCCTTATACTGAGAAATAGAGTCCCATATTTCTCAGACTTGCCTGCAGTCACTTTAAAAACACGAACAGAAATACGTCTGGGGCCTGTTTCCTTGCCGGCCATAACCTGTTCATCTATAAATCATAGGCATTGACAAAATAGCCTAAAGGTACAAGAGGATAAGAAAGTATATCCATTATTAACATAGCTTGTCCAATATGATAGTCAGCAAATAAATTGGAGCCTCACTTGACTTTCTGCTGCCTTGGGCGGAACTCCCCAATGAAGGTGGGTTCAAGTGTTTGCACTGGGACATAGTGTTGTAGATCAAGATGTCTCGTCCATTACGAGTTGCGTCATCTCTTATAGCATGGTAGCGTACTTTCAGAGCCTCCTCCTGCAAGTAGAAATAACCGAAATTAGAAATAAGAAACAAACTTATACAATATTAACATTTGAGCTCTTCACTATATTCTTTTAATGAAATGTGTGCACTTTCACAACATACCATACGTGCACAGGCTTCTGGCGAGTGACGGACTCCCACACCCTTCAAGCAGTCAGAAAAAAATTTCCAGAATGCTTCTTCGTTGACCACTGGGTGTTTTGCGTGGATTTTAAGTCTCTCATACATTTCAAGAAACGAAACAAAGCTGTTGTTATCCCATCTACCAAGGTCGGTCTGCTTCAGTCTCTTGACGGTATTTCTTATGTGATCGTACTCGAGGTGCCTCCTGGGAATAACTTTCACTGCAAATTTCAAGTATATGTGCAAGCATGTTAAAGAATAAAGAAGCAATTCCTTGAACCAGCAGACGACATGTGATATATGTGCTGCTTCTAAAAACATGTGCTTCGTTCCAGTAACGCATGACTACTTCTATAATACTGTCAGAAAAAAGTGCACATACTACAGTAATCATACTTACCTATAGCGTTTGTAACTCTTCGGTGAAATTTCTGTAATCTAGTGTCATGTATAGGCTCCAGCTTGATGTTGTTATCGTCGAGAAATACTTTAATTTCACGGGTGATTACCTTGGAGTAATGTTTCAGCATTATCGCAGCTTAAATTAGAAATAATACCATTTCCAGTTGAGCCACTTACTACGTCTGTAAAACAGTACTGACAGTTTGTGATCAACGTACAAAAATCCAAGTGGTCACATATTTACCATTTGGTGTCAACTCGGGCACTGTGTCTTCATCAAAAGGCTTTTCTATCATATTTCGCATGAAGCTTACCAGAACATCCTGCTGATGCAAATTGTGCATTGACATCTGAATCAGCTGAGGAATCTCCATGTCATCTGCAATGAAATTGGACATGTCAGTCTATGGCCACTTTTACATTCATATCATTACTTTTAATACCCGTTTCTATCAGTTTCTCACTACATTTTCTTACCTGAATAGAAAGATGCCGCACCATGTGTAGCATTGTTAGAGGCCATTTTCATGTTCCGACGATGCATCCTCTCTGCAATGTCTGTGCACTCGCCCGACTGGCCGCGCATCTCTGCAGCTAACAGGAAGAGTAAATCTCATATAAATTTACTGAATATACATCTCAATATATAAAAAATAAACTTTATGTACACTCCATCGCCATTTCCAAAGAACTATCCTCGTTGTTTGTTTGCCAACAATGCACACGTTCTCACCTACAGAGAAGGCTGTGGGTACTGTAGAGTGCGACTCGTCATGTTCAAGGCTTACATCCACCAATGGATCTTCTTCTTCAGATACTTGATCCCTATTTTCACCACTGTACATCAGAGCTGGAGATTTCTTACTTTTTCCGGTTGCTAAACTGCGCCGTTTAACACTCTCCTCTATTACCAAGTCTGGCAAGAACTCATCATCAGGAGGACATCTGGTTTTTATCCAGCCATCTGGGTGTAGAGGGTTATTTACTGGCCCATACAAAAGTCCATATGAACGCTTCCTTGTCTTCGTTGTGGTCTGCTTCTTTTCTTCTGGCGATGACGCTGAATTTAGAGACACATCTTTCAATATTTTACGTCTGCTGCGTCTAGGAGCAGCTTTTGGTGATGATGTTATGAAAAGTTTCTCCTTGAAGGTCTCATAGTCTTTGTCCAAAACTACATCATCCAATGTGAGTCTTGCAGATTCCTTCCTTGACACCACGTCCGAACCACTGACAACCTCATCGTCACCTTCCATTAGTGGGTTCAGAGATACATTGCAACTGCCATTGAGATCTCTTGCTTGCTCTGCTTCACCAGATTTCTGCTCCACTTGCTGCACTGACACATTCCCATTGAGAAGTGGACTGGAACATGTGTTATTACATGATTCCTCGTCAGCCTCCTCCACAACATTATTCACAGTCTCGTCGCAATCTGCTACATGGTCGCCATCTTCAGACACATTGTCCGAATCGAAAGTACCATGTGATTCAGTTGTAAGTGTTGACATTTCTGATAAATGGGTGCTCCCACTGTCCGACAAGTTCAAAGTATTTTCTCCTAAGTCACCCTCTACTTCACTTCTATCTGTGTTCTCATAAGGCGATGTATCACTATCGAGTATTTCTATTGCTTCTTCATTGACTGATGGTGACACATATCCAGGAGGGGTTGCTGGCTGAGTTGGACTGCCCTGTGTTTCCAAGATCGATGACGAAATCTCTGACTTCTCACTGTCGGTACTCTCATCATTGGCACCATCAACGAACATCGGTCCAGTTGAACGTCTGGATTTGCCACTTAAGTCCAATGGACAACTTTGCACCTCCATAGGCCTTTCACCAGGCTTATTACAGTGTGCAGGTGGAGGCACCTCCTCACATTTGTCTTCTTTTGCTGCATTACTGGACATTTCTTGGCATTTCTTCGTTTCCACGTCATCATGTTTGCTTTTAGACCCACCGGCTGACCGACCTTTGGCCTGATCGCTTTTCACATTACTCGTTCTGTTCTTGTTTTCCTTTTGCCCTTTAACAATGTCACGTGCAGCAGCTGCGGCTGCGTCGGACAATTTTGACTTCTGTGCAGTAGCAGCCTTAGCTTTCAAGTTCCTCAATTGTGGCTTCAAAATGCTACGCGCCGGCGCCTTCCTGGCACTTTTACGAGGTGATGACGGTTGTTCGAAATTGAAAGTGACTAGTGGTTGCCTTTTAGAGTCACCATTGGATGAATTCTTCTTCAAAGCTGCTCTAGTAGCTGGATAATGGTCAACTTTTGTCTCTGGACGTGCGCTTCCTACAGTACTGCCATTGCTTTCATACATTGCCTTGCACCTTGTCATCAGACGAGCTGAATGCACTTGAAGTTTCTCCAAAGTGTACTCGTCTTTATCGGCAATTCTCGGCTGTTCTGGAGGCGTACATTTCAACAGTTCCTGTGCAATTTTTTCTTTGTCAGACTCACTCAGCGTCGCCAGTAGGCTATTAACGAAGTCTTCTGAACTAAATTGATTCGTCCCCATATCTATGGCAGAGTTCAGTTTGCCACTACTGTTCAAATAGTCATTCAGCGTTGTGTTCACTCCACTACCTAGGTACTGTCTAGTTATAGATTCACTCTTTGCCAAAGCTTTTTCTGCCGTATCTAACAGCTCATCTACGCTCTCTTGATCATTCACCCTTTCAGAATCATTTAACTGCTTAGCAACAGATGGCGTCTTGCCAACTTGCTGCAGTACCATTTTACCAACTTCTCCTTGTGAAGTGCAACTGTACTCTGTACTTGATTGCGCCTTGCGTTTTCTGATAAGCAAAAATAGTAAGCACTACCTAACACATGTATGAATAAATAACATCTTAACACACTACGTGCACATATCAACACACAACAGAGCAAGCCACTATAAAAGAATGAACGCCTATTTCAAATGTGCTGATCTAATTTGTTAAAGAACCAAACTCTAACCGGACCATGGCAAACAATATAGTTTTGCAATAGTACAAGAACACATTATTTACATTACCCTTGCACAATGTTACCCACCTGCTGAGTCGTTGGCCTCGCTTCTTCGGCTGCTTAGCTGGCTCACTGCTGACACTGTCATCACTTGGTGTCTGCAAATTGATGTGTGCACAACATATCATTTCTTTACTTCAATTTTCAATAGCTGTCGTATGTGTTAGTTCTTTTTGACAATGCACATTTATTATTATACCTTCACTTCCTCGGAGCCATTTTTCTCATTCGGAGAGGTCAACAAGGCGCTTGGCTGCTTTTCACCTATGACACTGATCTCGTTTAATCTGACATCTGATCCAACCAGAGGGCTCACACCTGCAGAATGTGTTGCCTTAAGTGAAATTTTCACACACGTTTAACGTGCTTAGGTCTAATGTTTGCGCTTAGAAATAGTTTTATAATTTCACTGACTGAATTCATACTGTTATTGCAAAACTTATTACATACAAGAATAATACTGTAACATCTAATGACTGATAAGAGACATCTATCTTAACTTACGAGCAGTAGATGTCGTCACTGATGTGGTGCTGACCACAGGAGCCACTGACATGATCGGTTGAGATGTCATTCCGTATCCTGTAGACAGCACTGATGACTGTGTGGAATAAACTGGAACAGTCATACTGCCCAATGTACTTGGGAACGACTGCAAATTGCCTGGTAATGGACTAGCCGTCATTGGAATCGTAGTAGTTGGCAAACTGAAGTGGCTGACTGCAGGACCTGACTGCAAAGTTGCTGACAAGGGATTGGCCGTAAGGGGAATAGTAGTAGTATTTGGCAGACTCAATTGTCTCAGAGCACCACCTGACTGCAAAGCACCTGACAAGGGGTGAGCGGTAAGGGGAATAGTAGTAGTGGGCATACTAAGTTCGGTTATTGCACTGGCTTCACCATTCGAGTCAACAACGATCCCTTTCACGTTGCTAGGATTATAAGGACTCCACTGAATGGCCACAAGGCTCACATCGAATGGCGATTCGGGCACTGTGAATGTGTACAAGCATAAACCTGAAAAATACAATAGCCAAATACTTACATTTGACTGAAACGTTTGTCACTAAGATATTTCCAACACTACTAGTTCCACAACAATTACGACACATATACAAGTTAAATTCCAT
The DNA here is from genome assembly GCA_038406175.1 of Haplosyllis leylae. Lineage (NCBI taxonomy): Eukaryota > Metazoa > Annelida > Polychaeta > Phyllodocida > Syllidae > Haplosyllis > Haplosyllis leylae. The sequence goes on from JBCAUG010440558.1 coordinate 18,016, forward strand.
TATATGGTGACACTAGTTTCACATCTTACATACCATTCTTGTCTATAAGCTCATCAACTAGAGTAGCAGCTCGCAGAACGAAGTCATACAAGTAACCTGTCCGACCTTTTACACAATAAATTTTTCCATGATATTATTCTCCAAGTAATATAATTTATTTAACTCTGTCATATACTACGCAATGAAATAGTAAACCGCAATGTAATTTTCGCTGCCTTACCAAAATAGTATTATTCAAACCTGCACATTGGGACAACAAAGCTGCACGACCGGATTTCTTGGATTCCACACCAAAGAAAGTACCCAGTGTTATGAGGATGTCAATCAAATTATCTGGTGAATCCTTGCTGGGATACGCTTTTGGAAGCCTCAATATCTCAGGTTTATTGAAGTTTGTTGTCGGCAACAGAATCAATTGTCCTAAAGGATCCATCTCTAAATCCGAAGATAAAATGTCTATACATTATATACAATCAAAGAACATTGCTAAAGTCTAGGCATTTCAAAACCAACCTCTTCATGTGTGCCTACTATGAAACAAAGACAATTTATGCCATCTTAATTATAGTTGGCGATTCTGGGTCCAACACAGTCCTACCATGGCAGGACCACGGTGAACCGACAGTCGCCAACTATGATCATGTTCTATTAAACAAGTAACCTTTCTGTCCGTTGAATGGCACCAAAATTATTTAATATGGCCATGAGTGTTTTCAAAGCCACTCGACGATCATAGTACTTGGTGACGGTCGGTCGACCCTGCTGCAGCCACCGTAGACCGGCCGTCGCCAAGTATGATCGATATATGCATTTCGTTTCGCATGTTGACCATTTAATTAACAAGTCCAAGCAGAAAGGTTAGTCAAGCCTACTCAAAGTGTAATACTCAATATTTTCCCTAATTTATGCTCATCTCAAATCATACTGTCAATATCAGGTATTCAAACGTTAAGCAGGTGGCTCGTTCACCCCCTTGGCTCCCTTCATGTTTTGGCCCTTTGACATACAGCTTACATGTTCTACGGTGCACTCAGAAATGGGGATTTTTGTGGGAGAAACACTATTAATGCTATTCTGGCGCGAAGGGAACGAAGGGGGGGGGCTGGCCAAAGCAGAATCTACACTATGTTTCAGGGTGCCCTCAGCTGTCAGCAAAAAAGCATCTTCCTTACAGCATCCGGGTACCCACTTTTTTGCTCTCAATAATTTCACTCACTGTTACAATATTTCGTACATTGTTCCCTGACCCTTTCGCAAGAGTTCAAAACAGAAAAAAAATTTTGTTGCACATTAGTTCACAATAACCAGAAGATGAAACTTAATTGTATGAAAACATTTCTTTTGCCCATAATAATCAGTTATTACTCAACTTTCTTCACCATCAGCAATAAAATATTAACAAAAATATGGCAAACTATAGCTGCGTGGGTACTTAATTTGCATCTTATTTCTTATTATTTATTGATTAAATCTTCCCTGAATGAAGCCAAATTCCGTGACTTCTCCACAGCTTTCTGGTATAATTTCGAGATGCCCTGACAGCAGAAACTCCTCTCATTTCTCCAGGTTTTCCACTACAAGTGCCATCCCCCATAATATTATGTTAAGAGGTCCCCACCACCTCCAAATACAATATGGAGCCCATGTACACTCAGTGCGATGTTAATGGCCTTCGTAGGTGCCCACCATTGGCCCAAAATTCTCCCCCAAAAACAGTCTATCAACCATTAAGGTGACTCGAATGACGCACCAATTACTATTAGAACCCTTAGTCTATATATCTGTTATGGTCTGTGCCTATGTTTCAGCTGTCACCAAATATTTGTTCTTAATTTAAGAATATGACTTGCTAAACAATCAATTTAAATCATCAATGAACGTACATCATCAGCCATTGCTTTGAAATGCACTGCCACTTTTCGGTTTTATGCACTTGTGTATCTTTCACTTTTCAAAGTCACTGCGGCCTTCCTCCCCGTCAGGTGCATCTTTATGTCCAGGTGTGTAAGGCCGCATTAAAGATCGATTTACAATTTTCAGCGGTGACAAATGTTTAGATCTCGCATGTGAACTATCGGCCCAATGAGATTTTCCTTTGTACAGCGGAGTCGGCCGAGCGAACCGAGTGGGTATTGGCGGGGGTCCAGGGCCCGCCTTAGGGCCCTGGAAGCTGTTGCATTTTTAACTGTCAATTATGCGTTCCTCCACTTTTCCTGGTACTTTTTCTTAAAATTCGTTAATGTACATTTGTCTGGGTAATGTACAAAATATATATTTCAATATGAAAGATTCTGCTCATTTTTAGAAATGCAATATTCCTTTCACTAATATGAGAAATTGAATGGCCTTATTTCTCCTTTTGGTTTATATTGCAGACATATTACTTCTTAGGCAGGCACTTTGGGGCCTGGTTAGGGCCCCAGAAGATGTTGAATTTTTAAATATTAAGTATGGATTCCCCAACTTTGCCTGCAGCTTTTTTTCAATAATTTGAAGCTGCCTTTATGTAGGAGCAGGAACAAAAAATATAAAAGATTCTGACTAGTTTGAAAAGTTCACACTTTTGGTTATGTTTACAGATACATTATTTTGTAAAATAGCGATATGGGTCCACTGCGCCGCAAGGAAATGTTTCATTCTTAGGTTAAGAAAATTTATCTGCCTACTATCCTACAAACTTTTTCATTAAATTTGTAAGCAATTTTACATATAAGTATGTCTTAATTATGTGATATTTTTCTGTGATAATTTATGAGAAATGCTTCACTTAAATCCATACACATAAAATAAGGTATGTGTTAGTTAATATAATGTAGAGATTAGCACATAAGCAGATGCAATGATGAATGCAGTGTGTCTAGAATATTAAAGGAATATTAATGGCCAGTGAAGCAATGCTGCAAATTGTTTAGGAAAAATAAGTTCAGGGCCCTAAAATTCATAGTTTACCTCTTAAAATGTATACTGGGGCCTCGAAATCTGGGGGTCAGGGGTGGGGGGGGGGGGGGGGGCTCAGACCCCCCCTGGTTTCTACAACCCAAAGTAATCTT